>JAAAKL020005972.1:0-18589 GCA_010016065.2 Carybdea cf. marsupialis auct. non (Linnaeus, 1758)
ATTATGATCATCATCATTATATTCATTATCACTGTCATCATTATCATCAACAACAGCAACTACATGGCTACGGTATCTTAATTATCATTATCGTCATTATCATCTACGACTAGAACAACAACAACAACTTTGCTATCTTATCATAATCATAATAATATCATGACAATTAATACCATCATTATCATCATCCTTACTGTCACCTCCTGAACAGCATTTTTACAATGGTTCTGTGATATATTTACGATAGTCAGAGTCTCATGAAACACTTGCAAACTTGTATTAAAAAGGTATGTCACCTGTTTCGACAATTGTCCATCTTTATCCTTGTCATATTTCATAAAGATAACTTTATACAGCATCCGACGTCTTCGACTGCAGAAGAGGAAATAATTACTTAATCTGGAGGTCAATAAATTTGAGAATTAAACGCAATCATTGTTGTTGAAAGCGTAGTGCTTTTTTATAACTGGAACGAGTTGTATCTAACTCTCGCTACCCAAATGACCTTAGCAAGAATCGGTTTCAAACGGAAAGAAACACGTACAGCAACAGCAAAATTATGCACGCGTGATTGTTGGAAAGGGACTTCAATGCCCTCCTTGAACCCGTAACATTCCTCATTTCGGAAATCATCGCTCTCGTAGCCCCATTGCAACAACAACGTATTTTCAGAACCTGCTTATTTGAACTTATAACAATAATACTTATGTCAGATCTATAAAATGAATATGTCACTATCTACATGGCCACCATCAGCTCATTTAAACTTTTTCCATTATTAGTCATTCCACATCTACAAATTGAATATGTGAACAATATGTATAAAATACGTATTTTGCTGTCTTTCCATCTCGTATCTGAAAAACCTGCCAAAAAACTGCTCAATGGCCCATATAGAGATACAACGATCTGGATAACAACAAAAATATTAATTATTTTCCCATGCTCAGTTTGAGGCGAGAAGTACCGTAGGTTATTTACTGTGTCAAAAGCCCATACGCTTAGTGATGGAAATTAATGACAGGGTAATTAAATTTTACACATCTCTAGATTACAACAAAATCAACCTTAAAAGGTTATAGCTTACAGTGCAGCACTTAAAGTTAATGACTTTTAAATGTGACATAAAAAGACTAAGAAGTTAGAGCACGCTAAAAGTTCCTAGTTCTACCCGAAGCATCCTAAACCTGTAGTTAGTCGATTTCAATGGATGGCTTTCAAGTACCCAATCCCCATACCTAAGGTAGTAGCCCTCAGCACACTGAGAAGTAACAAGAACACTGAACGTGAACTCTATCATGCTCGATCACCACTCCATCTTAGGCCACCCATTGACACATCCATGGGGCACGAGTGATGCCTTCAGAACCCCCAGCCAGAGAGCCAGAGAGCCAGAGAGCCAGAGAGTAGTTCCTCAATGTCATTCATGTTCCACAATATATACTTTAAACGAAGATGAAAACTATGGAGCCAATACAATGGTAAAGCGGTAATAAAAACTCAAAAAAACTGAAGGTATTTCGGGTAAGAGTTATTGTTTTGAAATTATTACCAGAAAAATATGCGTCCTAAGTTTCCAACATATATACTTTGAATAAAAAAGGAGCCACTTACTTGACAACAGCATACTGCGTTAAGTAATCCATGGGTGACATCTCTGCAAAATTCAAGGAAATGTACGTTATTAACGGGCATAAAGTCTCAGTGAGCAGGACAGTTTGAAGGCTTCCCTTTGTACAAATTAAACTTTAAGCGTAAAATGAGTAAGTGGATGTCTCAAAGGTAAACATGCAGAATCAGGAGACTTGATTGTAACACAAATTTTTCTCCTGCGTACTAGTGTGTTTTTATCGTGTTGTGAGTTGTACAAGTGCCCTCTTGCCCTTTACGAACGAATCATTCTTCAAAGCTGCTCGCTTAGTGTGGCTTGTGGGCATTTACATGTGGCAAAATCACATGTAAGAACGTCATCATAATTCGCCAAAATGGAATAAATGTACATAATCTTGCCTCAGTGACTTCTACTGTTGCTCACAGTGAGGTACATCTAATATACTACATTCATACTACGTCTTCTTGAATCAATTTGTCTCTTTACGCACGCGTGACATCTAAATATTCTACACCAATTTATCCACTTCTTCAGGTTTCTTTGAGGCAATGATATATCGGAGTGCATGCAATCCGACATAAAAACTAATCTGTATGATATGGTTATGGCTACTATACACGTATCTATTGAAAGAACTGCTTTATAAGAAATGCACTACTGGAATAGCTAAAATGTTAAGGAATTCCAAGTAGTAGATTGAATAATGTTAAGGAATCTAACTGTTTACATACTGTTCTCTCCTTCAAAGTACACCTTTTGAAGCCTGAAGATGAGAGAAGTATCTCTCGAAACGTAGCTCCGAAGAAAAACTACGACTCAAGACGTGATAAATATCTACCATCAATGGCAACATCTGAGTCGGCAAGCGTCAGAATATTTACACCTTTTGACTTCGGCTATTTGAATTTTAAACATTTTATTAATATTTTATAAAAACAGCACCTCTTACCAAGGAACTACCAAAGAATTTTATGATTTGTTTGTTACCCCCGTTTCGTATGCTGCTATTACGCACGCCCGAATGTGATCAGTTTCATCGTGTTGTAATTTCTTCAAGTCCAGCTCATGGTCAAGTTTGAATGTCGTTGCCAATCTGTATGAATCCTTCCCAATCTTTCTCCGTCATGGGGGATTCCCCACGCTCCACAGGTTTAAAGATATAACAGGAAATGCCTCGCGTCCGTCATCTTCGTTTTATCTGTAAGCTCCAGTTATTCAAAGAATATCAAAATACCCATATCAAAACTGATAAGTGATAGCATATCTATGTAGTACATGACGCACATGGATGAAACAGATCGATATCACCAGGTTCGTTGTTAACTTGCATTTGGGCTACAAGAACGAAATTTTTCTACAAATATCCTTACCTATTAAAAGTCACGTCTGCTACAATAATAATAAATACAATTGATGAATTGCTTACCTTCAAGTTGTCTTAAGTCCATCGGTAACTCGAACCGACAGCAATCTTTTGATGCTGAAAGCCTTCCTGTCAACCAAGCCTTACGCTGTGCAGGTTGGCCCTGGATTTAGAAGACATAAAAGCATTTAGAAAAGTTGAATTTTAAATTTCAACAAGACAACTCCTTATAATGTCCATTTGAACAGTGAAGGTTGTAGCCCCTCGCACGCCACTAAAGACGATATTCTACTTATCATTATCGCGCATTTTAGACGGAAATGCTTGAAATGACAGGATTTTTTTAATTCTTCGCTGAATACGAGACTAGGTTGCCACTTCAAGGTAGTGAGTTACTTTGAAAGGAGTAGGGGAAAAAAGTAAACAGAAAAATAGATGTACAAAAAAATACAAAAAAATTTAAAATTTCCAAGAAGATGGCGATTGATACTAGATTTTAAAAAGTCAAGATCGCAAGTAAGAGGACAGCAGTCTGAAGACAGGGAGTGCCAGATTTTGGTAGTCCTAGGGAAGAAACTGTTAGCATACAAATTTAAGGAGACGATTCTGATAAACTTCCCATTATTCGAACACCCCCACAAGTGCATCTTTGAATCGATCTCTTAAAATCTGAGTTAAGGTGCTTCAGTGAACTAAGCTGCTGAAAACTTGACAAACCCAGCAATGCAAGAAAAACCACGGTTTGAATGGCCACCATAAGCACGTTCTAGAATGTCTCTTTACTTTAGCCCGGCAAGTGATTCAAGCTTACATTTTGATATTGATGACCTAAGATGATATGAAACAGCCTACAACAGAACATGAACCGAAACGGGAACTCTTACCATTATATACATGGTTACCAAGCGTCATACCCATACAATCTCTGCCATGAATAGAACAGGGTATTTAGATTCTATAACAGCGCATGCCTACCCCCTTCGCTTTAAAACATTGACCATGTCACCACCATGTTGCGTCTGCTTTATATGCATATGGCAAATATCTTTATATTTTAAATTGGACAACGTTATCAATAGAAGTTAATAAAAAACAACTACAAAATTGATTTTGATAATTTGAAACCTTGAGCAAAAATTTGGCTTGCAGTTTAACAGCTTAGAAGTTAGTTGCCAACTTTTGATTTATTCTTGCTAATAAATCTCTTTAATATGTTAAACGGTGAAGAATATCGCCTGTAAAGAGTAGCAATAATTTCAAGTCTATAGTTCTGATTACTGACTTAAGAACTGCGTATTTAAAATGTAGCATCTATCGATTGGCTGTTCGAATCAGATCTCTTCACATTTCTTAGAACGATATATTGTCTTAGTCAACTGAACAAAGAAGGGAACGACGAATTCCGAACATACGAAACTGATAAGTTGGGGGGGGGGGGGGGGGGGGGCTACTGTAAGCGACACTGTAGATCATCTACATTAACTATCTTTTAAGCCACACAAATTCTTGTAGATGTATATCCAAGCCAAGAAACCAATATCTTTCATGATATTCTTTGCTTCAAACCGCACTTTCATTAACAAACTCCTGATGGTGCTTCATAGATTTCTCTATCTGCATCTGATCGGAACCTTTGCCTTCAAGGTCTAAGGAAAGTGTCATGGTTTGCTTTAAATCTGTGGCTGCGGTAAATTCTGCTAATTCACATCTCTTCTGAAGTTCTGGGTACTGCTCTCTGTAACTTGAAAAGGTTGTTTGTTGCAGCTAAATACGATATTTAATGAAAAGTAATCGACTCGAAATACAATAAACATGGAACCAATTTCCGGACTCAACATTATTGGTACAATTTCAAGCAATTGAGAAGAGTGCTGAAAACGATCTGACATAAAGCATCCCTTACCTGCTTTGTTTGAGAGGACCAGGTGACAAATTCCTGCAAAAAATACTGTGGTGCGAAGTAACCTGAAGCACTATTAGATCTAGGTATCGATGATCCTGCTGCAAGGCTCATATCAAAAGTAGACTCACTTGCCATTGAAATATCTGGGTAGAAATCGTTAGTTGATGTTGATGGCAAAAGTTTTGGAAGCACATTCGCACTCGGTTTCCTTTGATAAACATGACTTAAGTCCACAATTGAGAACAGCCGACAGGTTCGTTTTTCAGTCATTTTAAGTAATCCACCTCTAGAATTATCAGCCCTATTTCAAAAGTCGCAAAATACTTCGTTCCCAAAGAAGCGCATTTCACTTACATCAAAAAACCCACCAGACGACTGCGCTTTAGCAACGGTAACCTTGCTGTCTTGTAATATACAATGCTGTTTATCCACCAGAAATTAAAAAACACAATACCTTAATATCCTATGGAAACAATAAACTAAACAAACTTAAATAAAAAATCCGATAAAAACGTACAAACAACTGTTTATCAGAATATACACATGTTTAAGGAAAGATTCATTGTAAAACTAACTACGGTCGAAAATTCGAAATTCGAATGTTTGTATTCGAAACCAATTTGGCGCTTTCGTCGAGTGTCCGACTTCTTCAAATCATTTTGTTACAGATAAAGCCATTGAAACATTGGTTCTGAAACTTTCTAAAACGTGAATGCGGCGGTCCCCGCGTTATTTTCTTGAAGATTTACGGCCCCTTAAAATGCAAGAATTGTTTACATGGCAAAAGTCTAACTAAACATCAGTTACAGATGGTAGATAATTATCATGTCGTGAGTCGTAGTCTTCTTCTGAACTACGCTTCGAGAGATACACGCTGGGAATTTCGCTGAATTTATGTTGTAAGATTGCGGACCTCCGAGAAATTAGTTATTCACTGAAGAGAAATTCAATGAGTATTTCAATACCATAGATGCATTTACTTCGATACCTTGGAAGTTCAGCTGTGTTTTTGGACATCCTCCCACAATGAGATACTTTAGATCTATTTGAACTTTTTGAGTTTTAATTTTAAGACGTATTTATATATTTGTAGTAACAAACGGGATCAGTTCTAACAAAGAATTGTTGCAACTTCTTGTTGTGACTGCGATAATTAAATACAAGGGTCTGTGAAATGCACATGAATATAAACATATTTAGCTCCTGCATGATTCACCAAATCAATCGATTGTTCTTGATTTAGTTGTCCCTTGTACACAGATCACTGACGCAGATTGGAAAATTTTGTTTCGTTCTGTAGCTTCAGAAAGTACCGAGCAATCTCTTCAAAAAAAGCGAAAATGTAGCGTCTCATAAACTCACGGGTATCGCCGTCGACTCAAATCTTTTATCAAGAAAATTCTTAAGCTCAGTATTACCGTCACTGACCCCGTAAAATCACCTGGTTATTCACTACAGGTCCAAAGTTGAGAATCACTACATTTAATGAATGATGGCATCTGCAATTGCAGAGAAACAGCCAGCAACAGCCTTGTAGTCTAAGTTAGGGGGCACACATAATACGCCCAAATTACCTTTTTTATAGATTAGCCTGTTTGGTGGCTTTCTGTTGATTTAGCTTACTTAAAATATCGCGCCCATGACTGCCGGGAATCGACGCGATCCCTGTTAGGGTCTACAAACATAGAGGCTCTGTACTGGCCCAACGTCCAACAGAACTCCTGTAACTCGTGATGCGCCACAAAAGGTCAGACGGGAAGATGAATTCCCCCGTTGGAACAAAGGTAAGCGTTAAGTGTATAACATTAACCGTGGCATACTACTTGGTACTGATGACTGCTGGAAAAATCATAGTAGGTAAAACTGATAAAAAATAGTTACTGAAGTTCTCTCAATCGAGATGAAATTATTGCATACGTTCGTGTGAACATGAAAAGAATGAAATACAACCGAGATAACATTCTGATTAAAAGAAGCTTCAAGAGATAAGCTGGGAGCAACAAAATGGCACTCTACGTGGTCTTTGTAATCTCGTTAACGCGTTTGATGCAGTCAGAGGGCATTGACTGAGAAGTTTCTTCGAACGAGAGATGCTGCAAAAAAACTTCATCTTTTTTATTACTAGAATACATCGCCATCAAATGCCTTCGCAGTTGTGTACGTAAGAATGTCATTTAGTATGAACTTTACTATCATCGTGTCAGAAAAATTAATTCGTACATCACAAGCTCTTGATACCTATGTTTACCATGGTTTTCGTATGGATGGGCAATTGTTCACTCTTTGCAGACCGTAACGATCTACCATAGTTTTCAAGAAGTTTGCAACGTTGTGGAAGGCGGCCTAGTTACTGCCTACAACTCTTTTTCTAATAGAAATCTTCTTAAGTAGAGGTTTTCGCCCACTATAAAATTGTATCGAATATCGTGAGATTTGCAAGTTCGTACATGAGGTAGATTTAGACAGGAAGAGCACAAGAACATCCAATCGTGTAATTCTTTGACAGCTTCAATCAGCGAAAGGATAACACAGTAATTCTCCTGAAGAGTTCAATCTTCCAAGAAACTTTAGATTTCTTGTGCTAGCTCACTGAAAGGGCATTTCACTCAGGCATCATTTGTGGTTTATTAAAGCCAGCAAGCGTTTTCCCCCGAAATCCACTTACACATGCCTAACAATTGAAAGAAATTCTGTGAAAGAGAAGTAGAGGGAAGACTTGAATTATCTACCATTGGGTAATGATATGGCACGGCAGAAATTACAATCAAAATTATATGGAACCTCTTCGAAAGACGCCCAAAACTTCTCTAACAGGTGATAATGTTTTTCCCTGCAGGAGATGTAAAGACAGGGATGGTATTAACCTTGCTGTCACGTCAATTTAACGCATCAGCCATTTCACATGAGCATAGAACCTTGACAAATGAAATGAACTGAAAAAAGTCGCAGCACAATTTTTATGCCGTAAAGAAACGACATCATTTGCGTTGGAAGAGTTATAAGCCATTGTTGTTTTGGTTCGTCCTCAGAACTTAATATGGAGAATCACATTGTATGAAAAATCACGCTCGAACAGACAGAGAAGTGTTCGCCATAACTAAGTATGTAAGTAAGTAAGTAAGAAATGGAAAATCGCTTTATATGGAGAATCACTTATATACTACTGAGCGGTCTTTACGTTCGGGGAATTTGAATCAATAGTCTTCATATTTATAGCGGCTTATCTACTCGCCTCCATCCAAACCATCAACCCAATAAATGATGACGCCTCGAGACGGCAATTCTTCTAGTGAGAAAGCCACTACTCTAGAATGTAAGACGCCCATCCGTGAGGTTAAATCGATATCTATTTTGTGAATCAATACACCGTCTCCAATTGACTTCGGTACACATATTTTGAGCGTGCATGTTTTGTCCAATTCGCTTCGTTATAAAACCGTCCGATATGTTTCAATATTCAAATACTCTAATCAGATATTCACGTTATAATATACTGACGTGTAATAAATGTGGCATAGACTAAATAATCAATATGAGTAAAGAGACAAAATTCAGCCTACTTACCATTGTAAACAAGTAGTTGCCTGCTGAAATATCATGAAAAACTTTCTTTTCGGCATCCTTTCCTACGAGTGTATGACTCGGTGTTACTACATTCTGTAGTGATATGTCAAGTGCTGTTTTTGGCTTTTCACCTTTGATTTCTCGTCTTGTGTTCTGCATATTTTTTATATCTTCCCGATAAGCCTGGCCAAGTTCCTGATATCAAGTAAAGTATAGACAAAAACACGTTACGAATTTCTCCTCATTGGGATCTTTTCAGCATATAGGTTAGCCGACGTCTGAAAGTGGGGGCTCAGTGGCGTAGCCTTCGAGTCACAGAAAAAGAGGTCCTCTTTGTACCTCAAGTAATATAAAGTTGAAAATCTTGTGTATGTATATATGCATGTAGGTATGTATGTTTGTACGTATATCTGCATGCATATATATAAATTTATGTGTGTGTATGTGTGTATGTACGTATACACATATGCACGTATGTAAGTAAACATGTTTTACGTATCTATGTAACAAGAACCACTACACTAACGTTGCTGGAGTTCTCGAAACAACAAGATTGAGTCTAATAGTACTGAGCTATCTTCAGTTTTACGTTGTATCCTGTGATGTTGATCAGAGTGTGAGACGGAGTTTCACAAGTACTTGACAATTATGAAAGATTCAAAGAAGCTTGTAACAAACCGACGTCTTGTTCTGGCCATCAGATCAACTCGTGGTACCGATACTTTGCATTCTAAGTCCTTCAAAGGTTTCATTGTTTTCAAGAGAGCTATACTATGTATTGAAGAACGCTAACTGCGTTATTTAGAGCCACCTTTGAATAAATTCCGTTTTAAAAGTATAGTGTCCGTAGTAAGGATCGCTTTCCAGAAGATCCATGGCCGTGTAGTGTATCAAAAAGCGCTGTATACCAAAAACCTGAGGCTTTTGAGAACACAGTGCTGACAGTCCAAACTTATAGTAGCAATCATTTTAAAATGTGCGCATCATATAAAGGAATGTCTGTTGGCTTACTTCGGTTCTGACTACGTTTTACGTCATTAAAGTTGTGATACCGTAAGTGTTCTTTTACTAGTATTTTAAATAACACTATTGCGGTTTTGATCTTCAGATTATTTTAATTTTAAAGAAAAAGGGAACGACAATACACAACTTCCCAAAACAAGAGCAAGCTTCGAACTGCCTACGTATTGTCGTAGCTGTAACTTGTCAATACATTTTAAGCAGGGGAGGCCATGATATACAAGAACGGTAGTCCTTTCTCGCAACAAACGCTTTATATGTCAGAATACCTTATGGCTTAGTTTTGGAAGAGTAATTCTCTTTTTTGACTAATAATAGCGGGAGAATATATTCATAGTAACAGACAGAATTACAAAGCACTGTCTGTCTTTGCAGCCACAGATGACAGACATTCTTTAGACAACTTAAGATATGTAGACAGGTAAAAGTTTCGTTAGCATGATGTAATCCTCTTTAATCAAACAGAACCCTATCAAAGGAGAAAATACGAACTGTTCAGAGTCAATAAAAGATTAAAATTGTCCCTTCTCTGAGCAAAAGGAGTATGTACGAAATTGTGGATTATTGACATACCATAAATCCAATAACCAGCAATTAGATATCAAAATGATGTAAGTCTTCGGAAATCTTAAAAGCATAGTTGGTATAAGGTCGTAAAGAAAAGGTGAGATTAAATGGAAATATTTCTAAAAGGAAACTTCTAAATGATGATCTCTGATGTCAAGAGCGATAAAGTGATGTAAATCCTACAGGATTATATCGAGGACTGAACGAGGTATTTCGGGGAAAAACAGAACTCGATTCGTAATATGTAATACTTGATCAAACTATACGATAAGGCATCATCATCATCCTTCTCCTCGTCCTCGTCATGTTGCTGCTGCTAATAATCTTCCCTTGGTACTATTTTTGTAGATTCCTGACACATTTAAGCAGATATTGAGGCCTTTTCCTGGTCAACCTTCCGTTCCCCTTTGCGAGAAATCTACCATTTACGCGGGTATTTTATTGGGCTTTACAGGGCAGTTTTAATGCCAAGATTTGGACTTGCGAAGACCTCATGACTACGTTTGATTCAATAAATAACGGTAGCGGAGAGTAAAGAAACACTGGGTAAGCTGCAATAAAGAAGGGGATCAATATACAGTCTCTGTCTCTGAGATGTCTATCATCTGTGGTGTTGCTGTTCTCCCAAGTAAACTTCGTTTGGGACGGTTTGAGCAGTTACTATTCAAAAGACCCGTTTGCAGTCAATCGACTTCCAGCATTTTTTTCACAGAGAACCTCTCAAATACATGATACTCTTGTGTACACTTGTGTTTGTTTCCTTTACTGAAAATAAATACAAATACAAACATAAAAAGGCACATCAATGTACACTAGTGGGATAAAGGAGTCTACATCCACTTACCAAAACTCAAGAAGATTAATTTCTGGATGATTCTAGCACAGTACACACTCGTTTTTACGGCAGACTTTTCAGGTAAAACACATTCTCGTCCCTGTTTCTGCATGTAAGAATTTCACAGCAAATGAATACCCTGGCTTTGTATTGTATTCACTGTGTACTCCAGCAGTCGCTTGTCATGTACATGTTACATGTAAAAACTTAAACATCCACCAGTTAAAATACCGGCAACATAAAGCTGTCGACAAACAAGCCACATCCGAGCAAACATTAACTACGTGTAATTGTCAATATCTCAACTTACCATGGGTTGATATAGCTGGTAGCTCCCTCCTGGCTTCTCAATTGATACCTGTTCCATTAATCCGTATGACTGGGTTTCAGAAATGGCAGAGTGTCTAGATGATGGGACAGAATTCATTTGAATGTGGGTGTGCTAATAGACACTGGACTCGACTATCAAAAACAACTGACCATGGAAATCCAAGCCCGTATTAAAAGCACCGTTTGCATGACGAAGATCTTAGAATCGTTACTAGAACGCTCAGGAAATTAAGGCGACGTGAACTATTTTGAGTTTCAATTCTATTTCAGATGAGAAGGACACTAAAGTTCCTTTTATAAACAGTTAATTGCAAAATTTTATCACTGGTACTTAATTCACAGGATTCATAGTGCTCTCATTTACATAATAGCGTGAAAAGCCAGACAAGTGCACAGTAAAGGCAACCACCGATCATATCTCAAGTTTATGAGCAGATGTAAATGATAACATGAGACGAGAAAAGATATCGTTGTCCCTCACTTAGCAGAGCTCGGTCTATATCCTCCCATTTTGTGACCCAATTTGATTTACATCACACGTCATCACATACCGCTGGTGCTCTGCGTGAGAATTTTAGGATTGGGGCGATTACTGGCGGGAAACGTTAATATATAAAGGAGAAAACGAGTTCTTGGCCTGCTTTCTGATTGAATATTGTTTTCTCCTAACATGTATTACAAGGTTCAAAACATAACCCGAACCTCTCTTCATATCAACGGCAGGGAAGGGCATGCCCCATCTCTGTTCTTGCTACACGCCTAATATGGGCATAAGAGAACTACCATAACATATAGCAAATGAATGTACGAGTGCCATAAACTCACCTAGCACAGAGATTTCCAGTTTCGCTGTGAACGGGTGGTACAGAAGTCGAAGCGGGAGGAGTCTGCTCTAATGTTTTCGGTGGCTTTTGTTGCCGTGACCGAGGCGTATGCTCCCATTTATTGACAGTACGCATTTTTGTTAATGTTGATATGAGATTCGCTGCAACTTTCCTATTATCTATTTTGTCATTGCTAGGCACCGGTGATGCCTCTTCTTTGATGTTTACTGTCGAGGTAGGACTTTCTGTTGTAAGGTCCTCAATCACCGCAGTGTCTAATTCTGGGTCTCTTTTGCTTTCCGATTTTTCGCCGCGCATGGTGTCTGTGATTTTGTTCATGTTGTGTACTCTCTGAAAAAGACCTTGAGTAGAAGGGCGTGGCGGCTGAACCAAGATATCTACTACATTTTCCGTCGGAAGACTAGGTGGTTTCTCCCACCTGAAATCATCATAATTACGGGTTGGCAGAGACACATCGGTTCCAAGGAACCCACCGGTGCTGCTTGCTGCTGACTTCTCCTTCCGGCCGCCCTTCAAAAAAGTGGACAAAGTGCAAGTAAAGGCTTGGTATGAAGCAAGAACATAATTAGTAGGTCGAGTGTTAATGAGGAGGAGAGAAGGAATCTCATAGTAAATCAAGTAAAGGCAATGGTTTACCCACAGAAGAAAAATTGAAATCCTTATCACATGGCTAAAATAGATGTATCCAAGATGTCATCGACACCATACTGACACCTCTATCGAAACAAGGAAATTCTCAAATTTCATGCACACTTATTCTCTTCGCTTTTCACCCAAATAGAATTAAACTTACAAGAACTGCAGCAAATCACCAAAGATTGCAATAAATGGTATAAATTCTAGAAGTAGCATTACAGAGGAGGCTCAAGGCATTATCACTTAGGCCAACAAAGCAACACCATATGCCTCCTGTACAAAAGGAAAAAACTAATCACACCGTTTGATGGACCAAGAGAATTAATAGTCAAGACGCAAGAGCTAAGTGAACTAGACCACAATTTCTGGTCTTTAATGTCTCGTGTTTATTATATCATTACGGTCTTAGAGTCCAGAGAGTCTTATGCTTAGTGCTTTACGTCGCAGCTGTAGTTGCTGACATTTTCGTTCTTATGACAAAGTTAGCTTTCTGATTGATTGCATTTACTGTATTTTCGGATTTAAACCATTCATGTGTTGTGAACTAAGTGTCAGCATTCATACGGCTGCGATGTTTGCACGTGAGTTCTTGCACCTCAGGTTTACGTTCCCACGTAAGTTTGGCCAAACAAGACTTACCAATATCATCATCATCATCAACAACCTCATTCGAATCGACATCGCCATTAACATTATGATTGTGATCCTGAGGGGAATTAGCATAACCTTCAAAACAGCTATTGTCGCTATTCTGTTATAATACTTCCCTCATCATAGTCATTGTCGTCATAGTCATTGTCGTCATAGTCATTGTCGTCATAGCCATTGTCGTCATAGCCATTGTCGTCACAGTCATTGTCGTCATAGTCATTGTCGTCATAGCCATTGTCGTCATAGCCATTGTCGTCATAGTCATTGTCGTCATAGTCATTGTCGTCATAGTTATTGTCGTCACAGTCATTGCCGTCATAGTCGTTGTCGTCATAGTCATAATCACCAGGGAGGTAATAGAGTCTTGGTCTGCCCCTTCAAAGTCTCAAAATAGTGTTCTTCTTGAGACACCACGCTATCATTGGTGCTTACCATATCTGATCAAACCAATATAAGAAACCTTACCTGTTCATGATCCTTTCTTGAACCTAAAACGTAAACAGTAAAATAACAAACAATAATATCTCAATGTCGCACAACTTCGCTACAATAGTTCTTACAAGCTTTGATTGCATATGTCATATCAATTGACTGCATCAATTAGGTTCTCGCAGTGCATTAAGTAGGTCTCCGTCTCAACGGCCCCAAAACCAAATACCTGGCTTACAATGTTGATGACCACACACCACTCCACACCCGCGACAATACCGTGCCGCTAGAAAAGAAGGACGACTTCAAATACCTCAGGTCCTGGGTAGACGAAACACGCAAGGCCATCGACGTCAGAAAAGCCCCAGCTTGAAAAGCCCTCAATGCCCTGAACCGTATATGGGAGTCCAACATGAATCCTTGTCTAAAGAAAAGGTTCTTTGTTGCCACAGTGGAGTCCATCTTGATATACGGCTGTGAAAGCTGGTCACTGAATACAGCAATGGCGAGAGCGTTCAACGGAACATATACCCGCATGCTAAGGAAAGCCCTGAATACGCACTCGAGCTCGCGCATCACAAACGAGCAGCTGTACGGAGACCTTCCTGCAGTCGCTGACAAGATAGCTGCCAGGAGACTCCAGCTAGCAGGTCACTGCCACCGCCACCCCGAACTCAGTGCCCAGAAAGCTGTACTATGGGAACCAGCACATAGCCACAGACAAAGAGGTAGACCGCGAACCAACTATGTGGAGACTCTTATGTGTGACACTGGAGCTACGAGTACCAGTGAGCTGGCTTCAATGATGGAAGACAGAGACGTGTGGAGGAGTTGTGTTCGTTCCCGCCGTGTGAAGGCGACCTAAGTAAGTCAGTCAGTATTAATTATAACACCGATTGAATTAATTCTTTAAAGTATGACCCTTATCTCCTCTGTCAGCTAGTGAATAATAATACATGGTGTAACAAGCGACATGTTTCCACTGAAAGAACGTCATTCGATCAATGTATGACTCCTCGTCATATCAACAAAAGTTTCATTTTCAGGTCTTAGAACATCGCACAAATTATAGCTTGTCATATGATCTCTTTACAATTATCACATCATTTCCTTACCATTATTGTTTTTTAAAAAAAGTAAAAAATTAGGAGCCAAAAAGCATTATTCTATGGTCTTCTCATCTGCCCGCTGTCAGTTAAAATTTCTGAAACCTTAAAAAGTTATGACTAACTGTTGGGACTCTAGTACCTAACCCCCTCCCCCGTGATTGTGGATACAGAAGCCGTTGAAGTGGTCACAAAGCAGTAAGTGGCTATAAACTTACCGTCCACAATCTTGCGCCCCTCAAAAAAGAATGATTTTTCCTGATAAAAAATCAATCTTATTTCAAAATAAGACCATACAGACTTGACATAACTTACAATTAGATGTTATCTAACTCCAAGCGCTCATTAAAGATCTTACTTTAAAATCAGAAATAGAAAAATTATCAAATAAAAATAGCGACCAAACCTTCTCCAACGCGCCCTTTGTCTTTAAATGGAACCGTTTCATACTTGTTTCTGTCTGGAGTAGTGGGTGTATTGTATCTTCCGGGAGTGGCGTCATTTCGGGTTTGGTCCGTGCTTTCAGATAGCACAGAAAACGCATCATCCCAATCTCGTTGCGAATCGGCGAGAGTCTGATATCCACTGGTCTGGCTTTTTGCTGTTGAGGGACGTTCTGGACTATGGAGGTGCTTTTGTCCCACAAAATGAATGAATTGATGTGATGAGCCCTTCATGAAATAAGGCAGAGTAAAACACTCATGAAAGTACCACTTTTTAAAATTTATTTACAATGATACTCTTACGAATAAATTAGCTTCGCCGGAATTGAGCCCAGTCTCCGTATAACCGGGATTAGGCATTGGATAAATTTCACATCCATATAAGCCATCAATTTTTAAAAACAAGATCTGGTCTCATCAACCATCAACACACCCATGCGCGAAAAAAAATGAAAGGAGCGAAGGACAAGTAAATAAATTGTTACTATCGAATACGATGGGCAACCATCATTAAGTAGAATTTTTCTGTCAAGTGACAATAATAAACCTGTCATAACGACTATAGTCGAACCTGTCAAAACGGACATGCTATATAGCGGACACCTGGTAAGAGCGGACACATTTTCTACGAACGGGCCGAATCATGGTCAAACTCTCATTGAAATACCTCTATATAGCGGACAGTTTTATAGTGGACACTTGTTATGGCGGACACATTTTCTCGGAACCGCCTAAACATTTGCCTTAAAATTAACCTGTATATAGCGGACATTCGTATTTTACTCCTATTAAAGCTAACCCAGAACTTGCCCGCCACGATCCCGGAGGTAATGTGCTCTGTCATCTGCCCTCGTGAAGTGGAAAAATATCTGTTTCGAGAGATATGACTGAAGAGAAGCGGGAATGTTGTAGCTTCGGCCTTGAACAGGGTACAATGTTTACAAAACACCAAAAAAAAAAGAAAACAATGATGAGACCCAACTTCCCTCTTAATGAAACTCTAATAACGATGCCGCTACCCTTCCAATGACACAGCGTTACATAACTACACAGCAGTAGTTACCTCTACAAATATGAGTACTTATTAAATTCTTGTTACATCAATAATCATAATATTTCATAAAGGGCCTCCTCGGAATTAAAGACGTTTCAGTGGGTCACTGCAAATGACGAGGGGTAATTCACTCATAAAGATCACGTACGCATCTGACGACAATAAAAAAAATCAATGGAAAAATAAAAAAATCAATGGAAAAATAAAAAATTAAGGGAAAAAATTGGAAAAAAAATAAAAAATCAAAGAAAAAAGGTAAAAAATCAGAGAAAAAGAAAAAAATTAATTTAGAAATCAAATAATTGACTGAAAATAAAAAAAAAAGTAAAAAGTCATGCACACCTTTCTCAAGAATGATTTACCCCTCGACAAATAAAATGCAAACGAAATATACAGAATAATATTACTTGAAGAGAGAAACATAAAAATAGATAACATTCGATACATAATACACAAGTAAATAAATAATTGGCTCATAAGTACTCTGAATGTAACTCTAAAGGTGGAGAATTCATAAGTTGTGTGTGTGTAGAGGGGGGCTTAATTAATTTATGACAGCCGAGTAAGAGGAGAAGTTTGCTTTCACCCATACGCTCGTCCACGCAGCACTGTTAGACGAATGCTGTTACTGTATGTTAAAGCTGTGGACGTCGCAGACGTATCTAAGATTTAAACAGAACGGGACCAATCCGTTGAAGTGCTTGTCCATGTTAAGGTACCAGTGGAAACTTCTCTGTTCGTACGGAACGGAAACCTGAGCGGCTGAGAAATTCATTAAGCGCGCTTTTTGATGTAAGACCAAGTATGACCTTCGCTACCTTATTATGAAGAAGTGGTAGATGTCGTATTAATACATTAAGAGACCGGTCAAACTAACAACGATACTGATGACAATACCTTTAACGATAACAACGATTATCAAACATTTGCCAGAGGTCAAACGATATATTGACACATATGGCTGGACTAGATATCCACGATTTCGAGTAATGACTGCAGACAACGAGGCTTCCACTACCGGAAAAATAGACCTTGTTGCGGCTTTTGAATCCTAGTAGTGTAGAAAAGAAAATGACGCCCCAAGCAACATTCCCCTTATATAAACGACAACAAACGTGGTCATTAGATACATTGTACGGTCCCTTTTATCAGATTGCAAATTAATCGTAAAACTATATTTATCATTTGCGCGAAAAGATTGCACTTTTTGCATATTTTGTGAAATTGGCTCTATCCATATTTTGCATTATATTTATCAGAAAATTGTATTAAAGAAGTAGCTGAAGGTGATATGGAGAAAAATATTTTGACGAAAATGTTTTTGCTATCGAGAAGGGATAGAGTTGGTAATAAAAGTAATAAAAAACTAAACATACCTTGGATTTCACAGTAGCTATTGATTGGTCAGATCGATTACCGGTTTCTGATAATGAGCCTGAGTTTGGTAAGCATGCAAATGGTGTCGTAACGCTCTGCAAGTACTCAATGTCAGATTCCAGATCCGGATCAACACTTCCCGCAGTTGATACTCTCTGAAGAATCAGAGATTCTGTTGACAAAATGGACGATTTTACAGCAGCATCCACGTTTGAATGACTGTCTAAAAGAAGAAACAAGTTACTCCTTTAACATAAGATGCCATACTAGTTTGCATTGGCAAAGTACATTCAGTAAAATACCACACAATGAAAAGCGTAAGAAAACGTTTCCATCTCATGTACTTTTAATCTTCATTCACATGATAAATTCTAACAGTCTCCGCAGATAAACTATGGGTAAGATCTCTGTAGGCCATACATCGGAATATAAGACACGTAGAGCTAGTACGTATCGCGTGATTGATGAAAAAGTCTACCAGATATCAACATCTATCATATCATCAGTAACACCTCTGATACAAACTTACTAAGTTTCCGTTATTACTACACTTCTTAAAATGTGTGATACTGTAACCCCCCCCCCCCCTCTCCTGCCACCAAAATCTTGGAAACATTCAAGGAGAAGTTGCAAAAAACCCGCGTCTCTATTGATAAATTATATATGGCATATAAATTTCTGCTTTACACTTATCAATTGCAAATACTTGCGTTTCGCTGGGTATTACATCCCCTGCTGTCTTTAATCTACAGATCGTCACTTCCAAGCTAAAGGCATATTATTGTTTGATTTGAATATTTGCTAACGGCAGTGTTCCATGTGCCAATGGCGGTCATTAACAGTTTGGAAACCAC
>JAAAKL020005973.1:0-18588 GCA_010016065.2 Carybdea cf. marsupialis auct. non (Linnaeus, 1758)
AAGTTGCAAGCTTTCTCATTCTGGGAAGATCATATCAGTGAGTGGTAGGCTGAGGTAAAAGACCTGCTATTTTGTCATCAGGATCCACAACATTCAAATAGAAAGATCTGCTAATTTTCTCTCCTCGGTCATGAAGACTAGGTAGCTTAAGAACTGCTCATGTTTCTCTATAAAACAAATTTTGGAACATTATTCGAGCTGCTCACTACTGAATGCTTTCAAGTTGGTCTTGGAGCTTTGTGGTTAAGGATGTGTGCCATACCGGACAAGTGTACTCCAGGACTGGATGTCTGTAGTAAATGAAGACTGTTTTTAGGTCATTTGTAGTAGCACCACCACTGCGTTTCAATAACCTCAATCCATAGAGCCTTCTTACAAACATGCTCAACATGGGTATTCCACATTAGATCGGCTGATATGATTATATGTGATTGCTACGGGTTCTCTCATCACCATTGGCATCCCTGCCTTCGTAAGGCATCAGCGATTATGGCTCTCCACAATACTCAATCTAAATAGATCAATAGTATTCATGTTAGTCCAACGTCTTATGTTATCCATTAACTTATATCCTGTCCTACCAATGGATTTACTACCAGGTACTTGACCTGTGAGTATGAGGTGTTCTAGTCCTCTGTTTCTATATATGTGGCTGAGGAATGTCATTTGATGCTTAACCAAGGTTTTCATCTATTATCCAGGATTGTATCCTGATTTCCTTCAAATTTTCTCATCAGTAATGTGATCTTTTCAGTTGAGGTTCAGCGTTTGGTGGATAAACCAGGTCTCTGCACTCATTACTCTTTTTTCCAGCTTAGGACATATTGACCCTGTCTCACACCCATACAATAGAATGGGCCACTCGTATGCACAAAGTATTGGTACCCTCATCTTCAGCGAGATGTTTTTCAACTGAAGGATGGGTGACAGTCTCATGAATGCATTTTTCGATTGTGCCAATTTAGACTTCACTCCGTTCCAGTATCTTCTGTCTGATGTTAAAAGGGCCCAAGATAGTTAAAGGTCTGTACTTGTGACACTGCTGTGACTCCTATGTTGGTGTCACATGCGGGTTTTAGAGGCTTTCTAGATATTGTCATACAGAATATCTTTTTGGCATTTAGGGTTAAACTATATTGTCGACTTTATTCCACTACCACATCGAGAAATTTTCGGAGTCTATACTAGATGTTGCCATGAACACTGTATCATCAGTGTACCGTATGTTGTTTAACTGTTGACCACCAATCTTTACTCCCTGTAAGTCATCTAAATGCCCCAGCATGGTTTTGCTGTACAGCGCAAAAAGATCTGGTAACAACATGCACCCTTGTCTCTTTTGTCACCCTTTATTTTAGACCATCAGCTCACTTCACCATCAATTCTTGCTGCTGCTTCTTGGTCCTAGTATAGGCTTCTCAATAACTGAATGTCCTTACCATCTGTATCTACCTCCTATAATATTTCTATAAGAGGCTCATGTCTAACTTTATCGAAGGCTTTGCTGTAATCTAAAAAGCAAACATAAATGTCTTGTTAGTGTTCAATGGATCTTTCTACAAGCATACAAGTTATTAACGTTGCATTTCTCCTTCCCTTGCCTTTCACAAAACCGCACTGGACGTCAGATATTTCTGTACGTATCAATCTTCGTAATCTCTGTAACTGTACGGTTAGACTAAGTTTGATGACGTGACTCATTAGACTGATAGTACGGTGCAACTCACATTCTATCGAATCAGGCTTTTTTGGTACGGCCACAAATACAGACTTTAAAAGGTCATCAGGGATGCTTCCACTGGTTTAAATATCGTTGGCTTTCTTGTTTATCCTTTTATCCCAAATTCGTCAAGAACTTTTATCATTTCCACGTATACTCCATCTGGACCAGGAGCTTTCTTTACTTTCGCTTTTTGAATGGCATTTCACATCTCCCTCTCCGTGATATCGGGCCCTTCTATGTTTTTGTTTAAGTTCGGTTGTTCTCCTCGCATGTCATCAAATAGGTGCCCGACATACTCAGTCCACCTGTCTAGTATTTCCTCTTTGTCTATAAGGATTTCGCCACTTTTTGCCCTGATATACCCAGTACTAGAGCACATTCCACTTTTCGTCATACTCTTCAACTGCACGTGAGCTGTAGACGATAACCGCTCAACTTCATTGCATTTTTTGTTGCACCATTGCTCTTTTTCTTTCTTTTACATTTCTTTTTCATTATTTTGTTTAGCTCCTTTTATTTGTTCCGGTCGTTCTTCACTTCACGTCTTTGCTTAATTATATGTATGATATCATTGGTCATCCATTCTTGATTTTTTGTCTTGGGCTTCGTAGGTACTATTTCGTCTGCGACCTCTGTGAGAGGGCAACGAAAGTTTTGCCAGATCGGGCTTGACACTCTATTATCGTCTTCTGACTCGGCTTGTAGCGCAGAGAAATTTTTTTGTATACAGATGTTATGTTCAAGCTGTAACTCAGGGTCTGTCAGTAATCCGCTGTAGTCACGATTTGGTGATGTTTTGACAGGGGATGTTTTACGAAGTTTTGTACGGGTTGTCGCTACCACGGGATTGTGATATACCCGACAGTTTGAAACAGAACTGTGGATACGTTTATTGACAGTGAAATAGTCTATTTGATTTTTATAATTTCTGCAAGGACTTTGCCAGGTCCATAATCGTCTTGGATGATTGTAAAACAAAGTGTTCATTATTGGCTGGTTGTTCACTTCACACCACTCTACCTTTCCACTATCGTTTCTTCCTCCAAGGCCAAAAGGCCCCACCACACCACGGTGTTCTCCTCTTGCTACCTTAGTATTCATATCTCCCATAACGATAGTGGCTTCCCTGTCTTTACATTATCGTTTCGCTTTGTCTAGGTCGTTATAGAACTGATCCATGATCTTGGGATCAGCTGTTGAAGTTGGTGCACAAACTTTGAAAATCGAAAGGTTCACTGGTTTTGGCAGCGAATTTTACGAGTAAAACGCGATCCATTAACCAGAGATACAACGTGATGTATGCCGATCAGTAGCCTTACCAATTCCATACATTGCCAAATCCGCCAGAGTGAATAATGGTATAATCATCGCTCACTGACTTTCCAACTCCTTTCCATCGCATTTCACTCACGCCCATAATGACGATGTTAAGGCGTTTGTGTTCATTGATCAAGTTGTCTAACCTTCTATTCTTTGCTAGTGTTCTCACATCCCATGTTGCAACTGTAATCGTCTGATTGAAATTTATGTGGGCTGTATCAGGGTAACGGTCGGGTGACGCCTTGCTCCGCACACGTCTCTCTCTACCGGCTAAGACACCCATTTTAGGTCCCTTGTTGTAATTCTTTTTCATGTTTCGAGCCATAGTATTCGCGGGGAAATTTTAAAGGCGGTAGGTTTACGTTACTTATTGGATTTGGGGTCAGAGTTACCTTCTCCTAGCCTTTGCCTACAGAGGCATAACTTACAAGGCAGCAGGTGGATTTGAGCTCTGAGTTACCATCGCAGTGGGTTAGCAAGGTCGCACCACGGGAAGTATCCCAGGTGACAGGAGGACCATATCTGCCAGTAGGGGCATGTCCTTTGGCAGAAGGCCCTTTCTGGTGTAAGTTACTACCTCTCTGTCACCCATGAAGCAGTTCAACGTCATACTCCAGGGCTCTCTGCTAGGACCAATTCTGATAAATATCTTCGTCAGTTATTATGAACAGAAATTATTAACTTAACCTCGTATCAGCTTCAAGGCATATTACTGCTTCGTAGATGACACCGTTGTACTTTTTGAGAGTGAGGATGATTATGATGCTTTCCATATACGTCTCAATGCTATGCATTCTTTCCTTGTGCTTACTGTCATCAAGCAGAGTAATCTTGGCCAACCATTTCTTGACTTTCTACTTTCCTCGTAATGATAGCCTCAACACCTCTATATAGCGTAATCCGACCTTTTCCGGCCTCTGCACCAACTGGTTTTCCTTTAGTGACAACAAGCAGAAGAAATCATCAATCAGGTCCCTTGTAAGTAGAGCGATTAAGGTTTGTTCGCCACATTTACTGTGTAATGAGTTGGATCACCTACGTAGCATATTGAAGAGCAATTATTACACTATTCATGTAATGGATGTGGTGATCAATGATGTTCTGGAGAAGAACAGGCAGCCTGAGGTATTTGGTCTGGACGTGTGTCCGGTGTATATAATGTTAGCATGTTTAGTCTCCTCCTCAGTATCTACAGTGAGGACAGTTATCAATGCCGTCCGACGTTGTTATAGCATGGTAGCCATGCATGTTTTAGTTTCTTGTGTGAAGATCCAGGCTTGTCCCATTAAAGGTTCCATACCTATCTTTGATGTGAGTAATATTATATATTTATTTTTATATATCAGTGCACGGCTGAATAGGTAGGTAGGACTAGTCAGTGGCTCAGTGAGTGAATTGAAGAACATGTGCTGGCTATGGTCAGAACACAATCGTCCAACATTACCAACGAGAGGAACCACAGTAGGACAAGCAATTCGGTCATAGGGGAACACGTCTTGTTTAATCCATCTTTTAGCGCAGTGTACAGAACCTACTTGATAAGTATTTTGCACAGGACTCGTTCCTCTTTCCACTTAAAAGTTTTGGAAGCAGTATGTATTAGATTGCGTTCTCCTTGACTGTGCCGATAGAAAGAATTTGCCATAAATACAAGACTGCTTTAAAATATTCAAGGGCAATATTCTTATGCCACAACACACCCCAATGTCACAATATATTCTTATGTCACATTGTGTTCTTATGTCACAAGATATTCCTATGTCACATTATATTCTTATGTCACAATATATTCTTATGCCACAGCACACCCCAATGTCACAATAAATTCTTATGTCACAATGTATTCCTATGTCACAATATATTCCTATGTCATACTATATTCTTATGCCACAGTGTATTCTTATGTCACAATATATTCCTATGTCACAATATATTCTCATGTCACAATATATTCTCATGTCACAATATATTCTTATGCCACATTATTTTAGTCTCTTGTTCACATTTATTGTAATTCGCATTCCAAACAAATTGGTTGGAATTTCTTGTAGTCATATAACCTTAGGGCTTTTCTGTCACAATCTAGTTCAATCTGTATCTCTGGTGAGAATAGACGAAAAACCTATGAATACTAATACTATGAAGCCTTTGATTCTTGTCGTATTGCACAAAGCACAAATAGTATATTATAGTATCATTCGATTATGAGTGAAAGAGTGGAAAGCTAATGGTATGATACACACCCTGACACACCCAGCTTTGAAATCTGAATATAAATTGTCATATAATGCAAGGGTTTGAGGCATGGGTTAATTGTAATTATGTATTATAACAATAGTATTAAACAAAATTTTTTTGAGTTGAACTGCTGAACCCAGTATTGGTTAGTATAGTTTGTGTAATCACACGTTACTAAAGCACGTGCAGCTGACATGGCCATCATGAAACATGTCAAATTGCATTCTCACTCTGTGATGTAAACTCCAATGGAACAAAGATGATAATATCATTTAGCCAAATGTATGGTATATTTTGGTCCATCGCCTTATGATATTTATGTGAAGATTCTAGGATAAATTCTATTTTGAGTTGTATTTTTCTTATTGTTCAGAAGGGGAAATCAATCACCAGTTCTGGGCCAGGATCATTAACTTTGGTGAGTTTAACTTAGCGTTGTATTTTACAGAAGATGTTGTAGGGTAATCCAATATGAAGGACATAAGAAACACTGCATCTTCGGAGAACATATAAATAAATATATAATATGTAAATAGTACACGTACCAACGGCAGTAGCAAGAACGGCTAACACAACTCATGATTGCTCCAAAGATAAAAGACTTGTCGTTAGCTTGAAAAGCTTTTTAGTATGATACTACTAACAAGAAATTATAGCGCGAAACGTTTTGATTAGATGAGAAATGCGGACGTACTTGGAAACTAAAACGAATTGACGTCTATTACTAACTCCGTCTGGCGGCAAAGTTCTGGATCTAGTCTCTAAATATAAATTGCCTTCAAAACACACAGATGGATATCAGATCTAGCCTGATGCATAACAGAAACAAAGTAATAGAAAAGTCATGTGCACATTCACGATTAAAACTGCACAAAACAGTGAAAACATTGTAGTACTGAAAAGCTTTTTTTAGTCTGACGTAAAACCCAACTACATGTCACTTTCATTCCCATCTTTTATCATAGGTCGGGAATCCTATCAATTCCCATCTAACCACATCATTATTGAATTAACCAACTCTTTATAAAAATACTTCATCCTTTAATTTGTTGCATTACGCCATGCCATTATATATCATTTTCCACTTTTCATCAGTCCCATTTTCATATCTGAATACCTGGGCAGGCACGCTAGCAAGAGCCCAGGTTCAATCCTTGGCAGCACGGTATGCATTCATGTTTATGGGCAGTACATGTATTCTTTGACTATTGATGCCAAGGTATGGGTGTTACTTTATAATTGATATTCCTTTGCCTGAAAAAAACGTCCGTTTTTAGGTACATTGAATCTGAACTACTAAAGCAACGAAAACAATGCAATCATCAGATTTATCACATCTTAATGCAATGCTAACCCATAAAGTTCTTCATTGTTTCTTAATGTTATCAATTCATAGAGTAGTGTGAGTGCTGACATAACCTTCACGGTGATCAACACGATTCAGAATTATGTTTCTTTAAAAAAGAATGTATGTGAACCGGAGAACCCAGATCTTTCTGTTGTGTGTGTGTTTTATATGGTGCACTGGACTACGGATTTAGACTCCAGAGGGTATTTGCGTGCGTTTCTAAGGCCATAACGCCTTTCTTGCTAGACGAACTCATGACCTTTAATACTAATCATGAGGTTTAAGACCTGACGAGATTCTAACTCACGACCATAGGGTCACGAGTCTAAAGCAGTAACCAGTTGTGCGATAGTGCTTACATCCATATATAAGACACCAAATATATGATTCCGTAGGTCGTCCTCCGTGCATCAGCCCTTGAAGTGCATATTCTAAGTTCTATATTCGCTTTGTTGTATTTTTCACATGATTTATGAAACATTGTAAAGGTTTGTAGTTGGAATTAATATGTGCATGTGTTTGTATCTTTCAACTCATTGATGTTCCATGTATCCATCAGAGCATGTTAGTACTAAAAGTTGTGTCATCGAGAAGTGAGGATTTGAGATTTTAGGTGCTTTAAAAAAGTGCGAGAAAAATGGAAGTTTCTCACCACCGAGACTTATGATGTTTTTACTGAAAACACACTTGATATTTTAAATCCTCTTTTCTTGTCGATGGTTTGCAGTTTTCAATGGGTTTTGAACGAAGTGAAGGGCAGCATGGCAGTCTCTCCATGCTATAGGTACATGGTACAGAGATGCTGGTCTCCAAAACTATGTAGAGCTGGATTGTTATGTTCAGTGGAGGAGAACTGGGTACCAATGCTAACATTGGGGTTCAACTAGACGCAGCTGGTAGTTGGACACACTCTTTGGTCTCAAGGTTTTTATCTTAATGGTAGCATATTTTGTACCTCTCCGGCATCTTTTTCAACCAACTACAAGACTTTTATGCCGTTTGCCCCATGAAACACTAGGTGCGTTGCTTCTGGTACTTTTGACATCCGAAACTTTCTACATTCCTTGCTGAGCTCCCCTGTGCCATGCCAGGGAGTTCGGTTAGGTGACTCAAGAAGGTCATGAAATGGAAGCAGCCTAACTTTGAAAGGCTTTTGCCTATTGATCGTCGTCGGTCTTGACTTGATTTACACGGGTTTGAGGACTTTCTGAAGTATAGTTGATAACACGCAGTACTGTTACATTGCGAGTAACATTCCTGTGTTTTTTATTTTACAGGCGCACTTGACGGGCTTAGCTGAAAACAAAATCACGACTAACATCGGACCCTTTATAGATGAATACGATCCTCTACGCCCAAATGAATACGACGTCTGGAAAGAGAAAATAAAAGCAAAGGAAGAGAATGAAAGAAGAGAAAAGAGAGAAAGAGAAATCCGAGAAAGAGGGAGAGACAGAGACAGTGAGTTTGTACGAGATCGAGGGGACAGAGATCGGGAAGATGCTGATCGTGACAAGGAGTTTGAACGTGATCGCGACAGAAACAGGGAAAGGGAAAGAGATAGGGACCGAGGAGACAGGGACCGGGGCCGTGACAGAGATCGTGATAGAGATAGAGACGGAGATCGAGGGCGTGATAGGGATCGCCGAAGGGACAGAGATGATGATAGATACAGGTATAGTACTTAGCTTTAGCGTAGTAGTCAGGTTTTGATCTTTTGTTATTTTGTATCAAACAGAGGCATCCGTGGTTCATTAATTAATGTCTATGAGGTGTGACTCTTGATTTGAAGGACACACATATTCACACTAGCCCTTGCCAGATCCCATCAAACACAGAATATGGGTTAAGATTTACCTATTACCAAAGTGATGCATAGTGTAAATGCATTTGAACACCTTTTACGTTTCAAAAGATCAAAATTGTTAAAATGGATTTAAAGAGAAAGCTTGCTGTAAATTAAGGCCTTTCTTCATTATCTGCTCCTCTTCCACCACCTCCTACTTCTTTGTCTTATTTTATGTCGTCTTCTCTTTACTCGCCTGATGCTTTTCCATCGCGTGCTTCCTCGTCTATTTCTACTCTATGTGCTTGTTCTCGTTGTGTTTCTTCTTTCTCCTGTTCGTCGTTGCCCTCTTCTTTGCCTTCGTTGGCGTCTTCCTTTGCTTCTTCTTTTCATACTTGTCCTTTTACTTCAGCTCTTTTTTCCTTTCACGCTATCTCCTTTTCTGCTTCCTTTCTTTTTGGATAACTGCGATATTCTCTTTCTCTACCCATGCTTCCTGGTCTTTTGCCTTAATATCTCTTTCTTCCAAGTTGTACCTGCTTTTCTCTTTTACATTTTTTACTTGCGTGGTTTCTGAACATGTCTCTTGAGATGCTACGACTGTATGAAAGTTTCACCTCCGCATTTTTCGCCATATTCCACATTCAAGATTTATGCAAGGGGCCACTTTGAAAAGAACTGGGTGTTTGCTTGAGTACGGTATGTATATATATATATATATATATATATATATATATATATATTTATGTTCAGACATGCGTAGTAACTGATGTTGCAGTTTAACTTTTTCGAAAATATAGAGGGCGAAGAGATCGGGACTATGATCGGCACAGACGACGAAGAGATGATGAAGAAGATGACAGGCCAAGGGCAGGTGAGGTTTGATACATAGCAATAACATGCTATTCTAATATCTGGTTTGGTAGGAGTTTTTTGCTTTTATTTCTTCTTTTAAAGTACATTTTATTTTGCGAAAATAAAACGTCGTGCAAAAGTTTAAATACCAATTTCAGCGGCCCCAGCCCCAAAAGGTAGTTACATGTAGTACAACGTTGCAGCTGTAGGCGCTGCATTTCCTTGCATCATATTTTGGTATTAGGATCAGATCAAATGCGCCAGGATGCTATACCAGGCAATTACTCGGAAGCAGAGCCAATCATTATATCAAAACCTGAGATATGTTCGGAGAAGTGATGATCACATCAGTAAGTTGACGTTACACATTTTCTTGTCTGTAATCATATGAACTCAAACATTATTGTGGTAATGCCAGATAAGATACTATATTAAAGGTGCTATTTGTTCTACAAGAACTGTAAGGGTTTTAATACGGTGATAGAAAACGTAACGAACAAGAAAGTATGTACAATATGAACATATGCAAATTGATGCACAAGATACCCCAGTTTTCAATGCTGGTTGATGACATCGAGATTTTGCCGGCAAAAGAATGATCCTCTCGCCTATATGTACACACGATTGTATCACATGCCTTTTATTCGTTTTAGGGTTTGGGGGCGGTGCTGCCATAGCTCCTCCCCCCTCACTTCAAGTTGCACCTTTGGGAGGTAAGAACTGCAATTGATCATTCTTTACTGTTCTTACTTCCATGGTTCATGTTTTTTGTGTGTCGTAATTTTCATCTTGTTTAGATAATTTTGTATTGAATATTTTTTCCTTTCTTTCTCCACCTCCATCGTTTTCCCTTTTGTTTCTTATTTCATTTCTTATTTTTCATTTTTCTGTTCTTCAGTTTCTACCTGCCTTTGTCCCTCGTTTCTTTCGCTTTCTTTTCTTGTCTTTCTTCCCACTTTTCTTACATTCTTCTTTCCTTTCTCTTTTTGGCGCTATTCACACTCCTCTCTTCCTTGTCTCATCCCTTCTGCTTGAGCTTCTTTGCCAACCGTTGTTTCCTTAATTTTACTTTCGGTTCCTTCTTTCCTTCCTTCCGTCCCTCCCTTGCCTCTGTTACCTTGGTTTTATTCTTTTGATGTTTTTTCACCTCGTATTCCATCCTGTTTGCCTTTCCATCTGTTTACACCTTGCCTTTGCACAATTTTTCCTTCAGAGATTTCTAAGAAAGATGGTGCTGGTACAGGTGGATTTACAACAGGGTAAGCAACTTCAAATGATACCTTTTTATACATGGTAATTATCTTGGACGCATTCAGCGATCTATTCTGCTTCGTTTCTGTGCGTTTTCGTGTTACTTGACAACATTTTCAATGGGGCTGTATTATACTTTTTTATGTAACGCCTACGTAAACTTTGATTTGTATGGATTTGCCACTATGTTATTATATTGGAAGGCCAGAGGAAAAGATAAAGAGTTTGATGATACAAGTGTAAACCGTGTCGAGTGAACCACGTTTCTTGAAATACCCTTGTTGCACACACGCAAGAAAGGGTTACCGAAATATCCACGCGAAAATAAGAGATGTGCCAAATTTTAAGCCTGACAAGATGTTTCCTAGTGAAGCAGTCCTCTTAAGACAGTGGGAGTCTGGGGCGGTGGTGGTAGTCGCCACCAACGATGCTTCTTTGAAAATCAAGAAACAGGTTTGTAATCTATACAAACTTGTACCTATATCATGCGGTTCCGGATGATTGATGACGGATTTGTAGCTTAGGTTGTACAGGTCCCATAAGTGGTTGTCTGTATTTCCAACTTGGTGACGCCCTTGTTGGGCAGGTTAAAATTTGCCCCTCTCCTCCCCGCAAATATTCCATAGAATGCCCGTCACTGACCTAAGGGTATGTATTAGAATTAGTCTTGATTTTTTGGATAAATGTAGTGCTTCTCGACATTGCATAGCCGTAGTCGCCAGGACGTCGTAGAAGTCCTCCAAGGGTTCGCGTACATGTTCGAAGTTAAATTTTGAAGCAGAAGATTTTCTTTTGCTGCCAATTGTTCTGTTAAGCTGTTTTGTTCTGCTATAACAACATCCACTGTGATCTTATCGAGTTAGTTATGGAGACAAAAGGCCTTCCACATGTAAGCTAACTGAATTAGGTCCACTCAATAAATGTTAAGCCCATGGCTTATATTGGGAACTTCCGGGACCGAGATTTTATATTACATTCCCACGTATTTTATTTCCCACGCGAGACCAACTTTAAGTCAGTTATCAAGACCCTGGTTGCTCAGAACAAGGAAACAAAGACCACGAGAGCTGCTCTTTGTTTCATACAATGTTAATCGTTCTCGTCGGCTCCTTTTGACCCTGTTGGGCTTGATTTGGACCAAGACATACGATAACTGTGTATTGTATCAGTGCCAGGTCACTTTAAAGTGGAGTTTAGTAGGTAGGTATAGATGTGTTTGCGGCTGAAGAAAGTCGCTTAAATTACGGGGACAATGATGCTTACCGCAAATTGTTGGTTTGGAAGCTTAAACTCTTTAACAGCTTTATACAATTGTAGTATAGTATATAGTATTGTATCAGTGCCAGGTCACTTTAAAGTGGAGTTTAATAGGTAGGTAAAGATGTGTTTGCGGCTGAAGAAGGTCGCTTAAATTGCGGGGACAATGACCCGTACCGCAAATTGTTGGTTTGGAAGCTTGAAATGTTTCACGGCGTTCGTCAGGTTGAATAGTGTACGAGTAACGATAATAGCACTTTCATTACTTACGTAGTGCAAGGTACATGATCAAACTGCCCGTAAATATCATCATCGTCATCATCATCTATGTTTAGCTTCACTTTTCCATACTCACATGGGCTGTACGATTTTTTCCAATGGCTCTCTTCCGCTCTACCACTTGACTCCATGTCTTAGGAGGCCTATCTCTCCTGAGGTGACCGTCAACTACCACGTCCCTATATTTCTTTACCCAGTTGTCATCATCACGTCTTTCTACGTGCCGAAACCACCGTAATATGATGGAAATAAACAAGTTTAAGTTTCATTCAGGTAACATGGAACTGAAATGATACTGAAATTGATAACTGCAATGTATAGATACCAGTGCATGAAGGTGTTAAGTTGCATTCAAGGAAACTAAATTGATAGTAAAAGTAAATCGTAAGTAGTAGTCTGATATTAACAAATAGCGACGCACTAGTCTTGAAAAACTATGATATTTCCTACCCAAGATAACCGAAGAAAGAAGTGTCTAGGAACTAGAATTTGTATGCTAGTGTAAATATGTTCCAAAATTGATTGATAGGATGGAACGTTGAAGAGAGTTGGTGCAGGTGCAGCGCAAGTGCGTTCTCGCCAGTTGTTTTCATCGTCTGAGTCGGACGAGTGATGTAAGGAAGCGTGCTTTGTTCCATCGTAACCTAAAACGTACTTTTAAAGACACATAAGTTTCGATGGTAGATGTTTATCATGTCGTGGGTCGTAGTCGTTTCTGAGCTACGTTTCGAGAGATACCTGCCCCATCTTTAGGCTCATGGACTCTGGAACTTTTCGCTAAATTTATGTCTTAGGATTGCGGATCTTCGGGGAAGTAGGAATCAAGCCTGTTGTAGAGGTGGCGCCATGCTTATATTGTGTTTTACACTCTCTGTAGTATAGTATAGTATAGTATAGTATAGTATAGTATAGTACTAAATTATATTTGTGTTATATTATGTCATATTGTATTTTTGAAGTGCCTTCTCGTACTATCAAGTTTTACAAATTTGAAGAATATTTTTATGAAAATTCAAGTAGAAATGTAATGCCTCAATTAATTGAATCGAATTGACCGCGCAGGATTAGAGGTGGGGTAAGGAGGCTTTGGGTAAAGAAGAGCGGGGTTTGTCAAGCGAGGAAGTAAGGCTGTTGGTAAATGTCATCTTTTATTGTTCTTTGGTAGGAATATGGCAGCATCGAAGATCATGGCAAAGTACGGTTGGAAAGAAGGTCAAGGTAAGTCGTCAGAGGTATAAACAGCAAATGACTCACTTGTTACCAAGTATGTAATGAATAAAAAACGAGAGATGGTCTAGTGGATGGTGAACGTGCTTGTCAAGATCAGATCACCATTCCTTCAAGTGCTGCTTGTGACGTCGGAAAAGATGATGTCATACAGGACGCTGCTTGTTGGGCAGTGGCTGATGTCCAGCCAACGTGCATGGTCCGTAGGTTTCGTCACCTGCAATTTAAATTGTGGGGTAATTTTGTACTCGGGAGAGCATCAGTTCTTTTTATAGGTCGGTCAAGTTACGCTAATTCCAAGATGGACAACACTTCGTACCAGGAGCCTTTATTTGAGACCTATGAAGCAGAGACAGTCAGTATTACAGTCCACACGGGATCGGTCAACATATTTACGAATAGATCTAACGCCGTAAAGGAGTATTGTTTTGAACAGGAGTAGTGCTCTGCTATAGTAGGCGTAAAAAGGTGCAATGCTTCAGGCGCAGTGTAAACGTAGTGGTGGAACCAAGCCCCTCTCCCAATAATTGAGAAATGTTATCCCTCTTGCGGGGAATATAAAGGTTTGGTGGTTGTTTAAAACTTTGATTTTTGCATGAATTACAAGGGCTGTATTTGACGACAACGGTAACGCTCTTACCCCCACCGAGCCGCGCATGGAGAAGGTTATAAAGTCAAACCTGCACAAGATTATAAAGTCAAACCTGCACAAGATTATAAAGTCAAACCTGCACCATCTTCCTCACTGAAAGACATAGCTGTTTCATAAAGTAAAGAATTATTTTCTTCGTAAACGGAATTTCTACCATGGAAAATCCGGGGGATAGTCACAGAAAGAGAGTTGGTCTAGTGGTTATGGAATCGGACTCACATGCCAGAGGTTGTGGGTTCGAATCCCGCCTAGCCCGATATAAAGACTATCGGTTGGGGGAGGCAACAGGAGACCACTCCTGTAAATGTGCTCTCTCCCCAGAACATTGCTCACACTGCCTGGGTAATAGGCGACGCTCGAAATCGAGTATGCCGCCAAAAGAAACAAAAAACCATCAAGAACTTCGGGGTAAAAAATAGTTTGGCTCCGTGATAATATACCGATGATATGTATATAATGCAAATACCGTCTTAACTTTCAGCACATGGGCGGTTGTCTAAAAGATGCTTAGCAATAGCTGAATGCAACCTACATACCGAGAACCATAACGGCATTGAATTTCGAAATTAAAATTAGTAATCTGATATTTAGGTAGCGCTTCCTTGCTATCTGATAACGAAACACAATCCGCGGGTACAAGCATAAATACATTTGGTTTACGGCGCTCCTAATTATCCTAATTACGGCGCATACAAACTTTTATAGAAACCTTACCTAGCCATGGCATAGGCACTCATGGCAAAAGGCAGTGCCCACAAAAGGCGCTGGGGTCGGTCTACTAACTCCCTGGATGACTTGTTTCATGATAAGTAGGGGATGGTCATTATTCCTTTGCAGTGAGCGTATATTGTCCAGCGCAGCAATCAATATTGAAGACGAGCAAATGCGTTTGGCTCTATCAAACAGACAAATGATTATGTCGATCTTAGATCGAGTGGGACTAAAAGAAATCCTGCGAGTGTACATACTGGTACATCTACTAAAACATCTAAAGAGGCAAGCTTGCCTGGATTTTCTATTTCCATGATGTAGGAAAGACAAGGATAAAGAGAATTCACAATGTGGGATAATTCGTCGGCTTCCTCTACTGTTCGAAAAAAGCAAAAGTATCACCATATACCTGAGACAGGGGCAGCTATTGGCAGACATAATGTCTAACAACTGCTGCTCATGTTAACCAACAATAATGTTCGCAAATGTTGGGGCAAGAGGGGAACCCATAGCTACTCTGTTAACTTGAATTGGCATGGTATCGTTGAAGCTGGATGGAAAGGAACGAGTGACTAGTTCAATTAATTCCCAAAGAGGGGACGGGTCAATTCAGAATGATAAAGAAAGCTGAAACAAATGTCAATGACATGAACAAGGCGAACATTGGTAAAATATAACTATCATTTCTTCAAATAGCATTCTTGCAATCTCCTATTGTTTCTATTCCCCATGTACGTTGGTAGTCTTGCTTTCCTTCATGGATTCCAAGCCGAGATGTTATATTAAAATTATCGTTGTCCATCCATTTAGTTTACAGTGTGTAGCTCTGAACATAGGCTGCAATGAATGCGTTGTTTCTCACTTTCTGCTTACGAATGTCTCCATAAAAACCTGTACAACAAAGTTCATTAGTCATAAGAAATAGTTCAATTTTAATTTCAGCTTTTCGAGCCCTGAATCATCAGAATCAACTTTCAGATCGTAGGGGGGCGGAGGGGCCACTCGACGGATTGGTCGAGAACGGAATTAAGTATATGATAGGAATAAAATGATTAGGACAAAATTCACATTACAAAATTATTGTGTAAAAAATATTGTATATATTGTATATATTGACGATGTTGTATAAAATTGAGTTATGACGGTGGGAGGCTCGCATATTCTACCGAAAGAGAAGCTTATAGTTAAGCTACCACACTGTCTTCTAAGTATTTTTCTCAGTATTATCTTTTGCAGAAATCTACCGTTAACTCCTGCACGACTTCCTGAGTTAGAAACTGGGCTTATTCGTTTTGTTTCTGCATTTTACAGGCTTACATGACTTGCGACATGAACAATTTATACCTGAGTGAAATGTCTGAAACTAAACTCTATACTTACCATTTAGCTTTAGTTTCAAATCAGCTAAAATTGAGTCTACGTCGGTCATAACAAGAAGCAAAACGTTTGTCTGCATTATTTATGCCTACATTAGCTTGAAAAACCATGACGTCAGAAGAAAATGCAGTCTTTTAGGAAACTTTTTTTAAAAAGGAGTTTTGTTCATGTTTCAACAAAAGAGTAAATAAACGCCCAATTTTATAATTTGCTAGATAAGCAGAAGAGTATGCAGCTGCCATTTTATGAAAACTAGAAATATAGATGTTAACAGATGCATGTCAATCAAGAGAGAAGTAATAAAGACATGTCAATGTTGTGAGCTCAAAAGCGTGTACTTTGACATCTTTCTAGCCTAGTAGAAAATGTCAACAACACCATTTTGCAAGAGACACGCCTAAACGCAGATTGTCTGTACATAACACGCAAAGATTACGTTTTTGACACAGGCAAAGATTTCCTTTTATATCAAAGTGTGATAGGATATTCCTCGTGTAGTACAACGGAGAGATAGAGATATAGAGAAATAGTGAAGAACTACCATCCAGTACATTTGCTGCCATAATGAGGTTCCTGCTGTTGATTGACTTGTGAACAAGAGGTATAAACTACACTCCTGTATTGTAAGGACTTTTTTACTCTATTGTCTTTAATCATAATCTGCTAACTATGCGTGGGTAAAGTGATATTATTTGTTAGAAATGTCGAGATCGACAGCTGGAGACATATCTGCGACAGGCGTGGTCGTTAATTTCACCTGCGAAATAACCCCTCATCATCACTCAACAACCGTCAACAACTATCTTGCAACTATATGTATAAAGTGTGTGGAGAGGGGGAGCAGAAACAGGATTTGCAACAGCTACGAGTTATTTTGACCTAAGGAAGCGTAGCAAGCGTACTTGGTTCTCGATGTGGTGCAATGCAAAGTTCCGTTGCCGAGGGCAACCAATCCAAAGTCCTTTCCTAGAAATATCTAACTGGAAAAATTTAAGTTATGAAAATCATCAGATTAAAAAAATCTCATCATGGCGTCTTCATTTCCTATCACTTCCAAATTTAAAGTGTCAATCGATTATCACAAGGCGATAATACGGGTTCCAGTTTTAAAATAAAAAGATATATTTATAATATTTCATAAGTAATATCTTTTGCCCTAGTAGCCATTGAGCATCTATTTTTCGAAAAAGTGGCAATCTGCCTCTTGCTCATGTACTTGATTTACTCAGGGGAGGAATCTGACGATATTACGGTCAGAATCTGTTTTGGGAACTCTTACATTGGTGGAAACATAGGGGGTCGCGGCAGGTGTGAACATTTCAGTTTTAAAGCAGATCTTACATTTATGCGGAATAAACTTGTCCAGGGTTTTGTGTCACGTTTTTATTAAGCCAATTTCACATCTTTCCCATCTTTATCACCGGCACAATATGGTATAGATCACTGCCTGTATTCTTTGCTTGGAATTGAATCACTGTTGAATTTAATTCTTTACCATTGATGACTTGCAGTCTTTTTGCACGCTTTGCCAAGGATGTCTGAAGCCATCCAACGTTCTATTGCGGGACTGAATATCTAAAATAGAGGACAAAAAGCTTGACGAGCTTACCAAGGGAGATCATGTCGAACAACTGGAATGCGAAAAGGGTGGGAGGGTAATCTTGGTAATACGTGGTGACTGCTTCTCGGTTTACCAACAGGGACGCATGACATCAGCATCGTTTTGATAGTCAACATCGGATTACAAACTGGGGCCATAGCATCACACTTCAGGGTTCCTGGGACACAGTAGGGGTCAGTATGTCAATCATGACATTACATCCTCCCTCTTTCCTGTTAGACAGACGTACTCTAGGCAATACACATAATTTAACACATGTATTTATTATTTTAGTTTAAAATTGTCTCGACACCTTTGTAGAACCTGCAGTGTACAAACCAGGCATCTTTTACGGCTTTTTAACCTTTTCTCACGGCCTCACGAGAAGACCCCAATCTCATAATTTTCGGGGTAAATCATCCTGAAATGAAATATTAGCTGTAAAATAAAAAAAATATGAAAATTTATGGAAGCTAGTGACATAAACCGATAAAGTGAATAACGAGGAACTCTACATTGTTACATGGTTACTTGCGTTTACCGCTTTTTTGCCAATTTTTGCCTTGTTCCTAGGCCTTCGCTAGTAGTTTTGGGCCGGGGCTATGTTCAACATTAACCGAACCTCGATTCCATTCCGAGTATCCCTGAAGTCTCTGCAAGTAGAATCTTAGCATTTTTTGTAGAATCTCCAGATATTGTTTCATGGGTGTCCAGATATTCCTTTATCAGGGGTGAAACGTTTATCATCGCTTTTCTTGACCACTGAGTGGTGCTAATCAGAAATAAGTGTTACTAGTAAGAAATGGATGATGACGTTTTGGGTGTCATGTCAACATAGTTGGGACTGCTTAGAAGTGTTGTAACGGCAGTGAGTTTTGTTGATGTTTACATAAAGATGTTGACTACCATTCCGATCCTTCCAGATAAAGGTGCAAGGAAGAGACCCAGGTTTCATTATTGATAA
>JAAAKL020005974.1:0-18586 GCA_010016065.2 Carybdea cf. marsupialis auct. non (Linnaeus, 1758)
CCTATAGCTGGCAAAGACAGGAACAAGGCCTATGGTGGAAGTTGATCTCCTTTAACAGATGGCCAGCAGCTAGGCAGTCCAAGTTTTGATTAACTATTTTAAAAGCAAAATTTCCTTTTTTCCTTTTAGAATTTTATTCTAACGACTTTGTACTTTGAGGAGTGTCATACGAAAAGCACCAAAACGGTTTAGCTATCTTTTCTTCATAAAGATTTTCTTCTCCAACCAAAGATGTTTCCAACAGCATTTTTCGGATGAAAATAGGATCTATGGCCTAGCAGCCTGGAATAAAATCAAAGTGCATCTCTACAGGCCTAGTGTCTTTTGGCAACTACTCTCCCAAAAATTTGTCAACTTTACTCCTCGACAGTTACTCTTCTCCCAAGCACCCCTTTTCCTCAATAATTCCCCGACCTGCAGGGAATAGCAAACACTGTAATGATAATAGTTACCAATTCTATAATTATCGCAATGCTTGTTCCTTCTGTGGTATTCACAATTTCTACGATGATCCCTGAAGGTCCACCCTCCTTAAATATCTCCTTCATTTTTAAAATATTTCTAACTCCTCTATCCAAATTACCGCACTACAGACTGGTTCTCATGTGAACAGATTGTCTCTATCCCATGCAAGATCTGTATTTAGAAGCTTCTTGCAATAACGTTTCCAGGTAATTTTTCTCTTCAACACTGACTGCTAATACTACATTATCATCTCTCGCCCATTGCCCACTATTAATAATCTGTTGGATCTCATCAATTTCCTTTGTCATCCTAAATACTTACTTACTTACTAATTATAAATATCAGTTTATCCATTAGAAAGAAACGACCACTTGTTTATATATTGACTAGGAGGCCAACAACTTTTTTATGCAATATGAATATCTTCGTGTATTTCACACATCATCAGATATCTACAAACAAATAAAATACAACTTTACGTTATAGCTGTCAAGAATGTTGTACATGTGTGATGTGCCAAGAATGTTTAGTGATCAGCAGACGCTAACAACAACTAAATCTTAATGGTTGGGGTTTTGCTGCGATATTCATCCTTAGTGTTTATTCCTGGCTTCAGATCTCGTATCCATAGAGCCTTCAGAGTCACGAGATAAGCATCTCCTCTGGCACTTGATGTTAGTATTTCAATGTTCTCTTCATTAACATAGCATGAATTACAAAGTGCAATTTTGTATACCACCCCACTTCGTAGCATAGTCTCCACTGGTGGTTTGAGAGAAGGCATGGTTGTCTTGAGCTTCCTGAGTGTCATTACTACCATGCAAGGTGCATTGCAGTGGAGGAGAGGCCGTGCGTATTCTTCTGTGCACTTTCCTCTGTACTGAATCATCAGGATGTACTTTGTTGTCGTAGGTGTTTCTGACACAGTTGGAGAATCCTTTTCACGATCTTAGAAATGATTTTATCTAGGGTGTTCTTTATTATAGGTTCATAGAAACTGGGACGATACTGATTTCGTTCTAATACCTGTTTACCTTTTTCCAGGCTTACATGAAAATGATTCCATGTACTACATGCACAATATATTCTGTATATAAAACTTGTATTTACTTAGAAATTTTCCATCAACATTAGGTTATAGTTACTGTAGTCTTTCAGCTCAGTTTCTGGCAAATATCATACGTAATGGGAGAGATTGATGAGCTGCATGCTAGTCCTTCCATAGCCACTTTCACATGGCGCAGAGATGGCTAATCTAATCCAAGGTATGCATGGGTACCAGTGGTGACATATTTTCCTTGATGGTAGATCTTCATTATGTTATAAATTGTAGTCGGTTTTGAGCTACGTTTCGAGAGATACTTATCCCATCTTCAGGCTGTTGGATTCCAGAATGTTTCACTGATTTATGTTGTTAGACCTCTCAGTGAGTAGGGATTGATTTTGTTGGAGAGGTGCCGCCACGCTAATTTTGAGTTTGTTGTGTTTTCTTCAACATGTGTGGGAGATTATAGGATATATTATTAATGTGGTTGTTGTGGTGCATAAACGGTTTTTCAATTGTCCTGGTTGTGTTAATCTGTGCAGTATCTAAATATTCTCGCAAACAAAAATGTGTCAGTTTTCCAACAGTGTCCCAAGATCTCGTAGCTTTTTACTTCTTCCTTTTTGACTGCTTTCTTGTGTTCTTTTCCCTTCTGACGAAAAATAGAACATTTGCGTTCACCAAGTTACGTTGATAGCCGTTTTTGCGTCCTAATTTGTATACGACTTTGCCAAACTCTTCTGAAAAGATAGTCCTTGGGCTTTGATAGCATCTTGCATATGGTGGAGGCCGTAAACAAGGAACATCAGATGTTGTGCTGCTGGAAGATTCTTTTGATGGTTTTAGTTGTATCTTTAATGTTAAGGAGACGTCCGTGCTTTAGGTCTTCTGTATATTGTTTTTGCCTTTGTGTTTTCTTTCTCTTTTAAGCTACTTTGATGGCCTTTGGGCTGTATCCACTGGATGCAAGAATGCCATTCAGGTGCTGTTCCTTTGTAAGTAGGACAGCAGGATCCGTTATGATCTTTCTTACTCTTCAGAGTTGTGATGATACTTTTGTGGGAAAAGGTTGGATTTGTTGTGTGTTGTTGAGATACTGATTGGTGTGGGTTGGTTTCTGTAGACCTGGACTGAAATGCTCCCATTTGTCTCTGTGGAGAAAAGGACATCTAGGTTAATTTGTAACCTTCTTCTGTTTCTATGGAAAATTGGATGAAGAGGTGGAGGCTGCTGACGTGCTGCTCCAAGAAAGCTGTATTAATGTGAGTTCTTAATGACAGCCAAGACATTGTCAACATATATCCCAAAATGATAGTTTCTCGCCTGCAGTGGTTAGAGCTGTACTTTATACGGTCTACGTGCATATCTCAACAATGATGGAGCACAAATGGGGCCACTATTGATCTGTGTGTAGAGTTTGCTGTTGAAGAAGAAACAGGTGTTGCAGAGGAGGACGCTCAGGATGTCGATAATGCCCAAGGGTTTTACAGAAGGTGTGGATGCAAGGGAGGTGTAGTTGCTTAGCAAGTCTTGGATGATGTGCAGTGTGTCTGTGGTTGGGATACACGTATAAAGAGAGGTGACATTAACGGAAACCATGTTCTTGTCTCACTCCATTTTGGCTTCAATCTCATTTTTAATGTTTGGTATATGAATACGCTTGAGTTGTTAAAATACCAAGTAATGTATTTAAAATGTGGCCTTAATCTAAGTAACATGGTGGTAGGTAATACACTATCAGCAGATAAGAGGCATCTTCATTCTCTAACAATTAAAGGTTTCTGGAGCAAAATACAAGGTATTAAGATTTTTCAATTCCAGTGTTGCCTTGACAGTATTATCAAAAGATATGAATACATCACAAGAGGGCTACAACACAGACATTATGGATGGATATACATTATTACTTTCAAATGAAATCTATTTGGGTATTTAACTATAACTTCTGAATTCAAATATTGAGCATTCATTAAACAAACAATCACACCAATTGCTGCACTTAGCAAGAACTTGAAAAAGCTCATTTTAAGTGATATGAAGTTTTGCAATTACAATTATTGCTATGGTGTTTATAGCTTGAAGTTGACTTTCTTCTCTGTATACATCATCCTTGAATGACATGCATTATATGAATGACCTCCACTAATTTAAGAGGTTGTGATACATTCTGCCATTCATAACTTTTAAATATTAATGATCAAATATTTAACTAAAATGTCTCGGCTTACCAAAACTGCTCCAAGACTAATAAGAAAGTAAGCCCTTTCGTTTAAGATTGATTCACTAAAATGAAAAAACAAATTGGGGTAAGTAAGACATTGAATTTTTTACAAATATCTGATGTTAGCCAATGGATGCAATATCCTTCTGCGATGAGCAAGACAACTTTAAATTGATTTTAAGAGACCTTTTTCTAGAATGTAGAGTTTTGGCTGGCCTTTTATAGAGGATTCAGAGTTCTAAATGAAAGGCTGTTGTAAGGCAGGTAACAAATATGTATGTTGTCTCAGTAATCTAATCAATAAGTAGGGATTTCAGCTGAGTCATGTCTACATCAATAAATGCATTGCAAAATGAAATTGATTTTCTTATTCAGTGGTAATGTCAGATTATCATAAGTCAACTTTAAGATCTGGCATTTCTTACTCATAACAAAATACATACTTATAGCTACTTAATTCATTTTTATATTTCATACAATGGTTAAGTCTTTTCTGTTACTATTCCTTAGCAGAAAATTTAAAGTTTCTGAACCAGCTAGCAAAGCTTTCCAAGCTAAACCAACACTGCTATGTTTGTAAGAACTTTGTGAAAAGTATTACAAAATCTACCAACTTGCTCAATGCCCTTTCTTCAAAACATTTCTGGCCCAGCATTGAAACCTCACTGACATGGGGAGACCTAATTGGTCATAAATGTAGTCTTCCTGTTTTAACACCTAGAAACCCCTTTGGCTGAATGGATTTTAGTAGTGAAAGATAAATTGTAGTGTAGTAATTAGCCATTCTAACATGAAGGATTCATCTATATTGTAGTCCTGCTTTGTGCATAGATAACATTGTCACAAGCACTCTAAATATTACATTAATAACATTGAACAAAATTTAAAGATAGCATGAAGCAAAGTAGTAATCATATTTGATCGATAAGCTTTTCGCTGATTCTCTTCAGCAGATTAACTTTAACTATGAATGTTTTAGTATTTTGGGTAGGGGTCGGTCCAAATTTCATTTAGCAGTCCTGGAATCGGTATTTATCTCTAGGATTAAGCCCAGTCTTTGCCCCAGAAAGAATTTGTCTTTAAGCTTTCTATGTTTTAGGTTGTTGTATTGCTTAGGCGCCATCTGTTGTTATTGTACGTCCAATCAAATTTGTTTTTCATAACTGTTCGATCCCTACCATTGTATAAATAGATTCTTTGTGTACTATTCATTACCGATGTAGATTCACTGAAGAGGATCGGTGAAAAGCTTATCGATCAAATATGATTACTACTTTGCTTCATGCTATCTTTAAATTAAGTTAATTAAAATACTCAAATATAGCAAAGACATTAGCAGAAAAAATGGCATGCATCTGTAAGCAATGTCTGTTAAATATGGGAAGCAATGGCAAAAGTTTCAGACAATACATATTGTTAACATTGATTAGTTGTGAAGCAACAAGACACGTGAATTAAGTTTTGGGTCAAGGTCATTATAGTTGCTTTCTATATTGAGTGCATTTAGCCAAAGTGTAACAAAATCTTTGTATACTTCATCAACATTCAATTTACTTCACCAAAGCTCACCTATTCTCTGTTAAGTGAAAAAGAGGATGATCTCCCCTGACTTTAAGCAGCATTAATGCTAGAAATGTACCAAGGCATCCCAAGTAACAAATCCACATTGACTGCTTTGGATTCAAAAAGAACTTGATCTGTCCCAGTTTGGTTAGGTGGTTCTTCGGGTTCACTACAAGAGAGTATTAACACCTTTTAAAGTTTAAAGACTACCTTCATCCTGACACTAAAAAGACTACATATAAAAATATAACAAATGAAACCTTGAGATCGATTAAATTTAGATAATTTCTAAGACCTAATTCAGACACCTATTTTTATCTATTATACCTAACATGAACTCAGGTTGACAAAAATGCACAAATAACTGAATTGATTAAAATCCAATACGTCTGTCACTTTGTATTTCCTTCCTCTCAAAATTCCAACATTTTCAATAAATACTATTAGCCTTACAACTTTTGCTGTGTTAAATTATCCTAACTTTCTCCGTGTTACAAAAGCTGTTTGTTTTTGTACCAGTCTCTTTTGGGGGTGTTACAAAACAAATACACTGTAAGTCCTTTTAAATTATTCACGGCTAATAGACAACTTCAAACCTCTATTCATCGACTCATTAAGAAATCACACTACTTTCGTCCATTTTTATCTCCTCAATCAGTCTCGGGTTATAGGAGTCATAACATGAATCACTTACAGACAGATTCTTATACCAATACTAGTAAGAAATAAACACTGTGCAATCATAATTTCGTGGTCTTCGATGATGCTGCACTACCACTCATGAAATGTTTAAAATCCCTGACACTAGTTTCTTTTGTCACAAAGCAAACATATCTGAAAACATTAATGGGATACTTGAGAGACCAGACGACTGTACCAAAGCCTACAGTATTTACTTACTTCTATCTCCACTAGATCATATTCTAAGAGATTCCAAAGCTACTGAAATAATGAGTCGGGAATGGCTTATTTACCTTTTACAGTTGCAAAACACATGCAACCAAGAGTAATTGTTGCTATCTGGATGATAAGGGTATTGAATACAAATTTCAGAGAAAAGGTCTTGTCCAAGATACCTACAAAATACAATGAAAAGAAATTATCATAATTGATAATTGATTCTTACATTTCCAATTCATACTTTCCTATTTCTTTCCTCAAGAAACAAAACCCAGCTTCTGTCTGTCTACCCAAGGTGTGCACCTAAACTAGTTTTATTCCATTGACATTTGTAATCTGTAGTGTCTACTTCTCTTGTGCAAGGCTTCTCTCAGGAATGCTTTATGTGATTAACTTAATGAAGTAAGCTATGTCCAATGGAGCAGTGCTAACTGATAGAATGTCAGTGAAGAAATGAAATATTCTACTCAAGATATCATATGTCACATCACAAGCAAGATATAACAAAAGACTGTTAGAAATTGACAGGATAACTTTGCTTACACAACTACGACAGTGAAACTTACAAAACGTGGAACGGAGTGTAGTACATCACACAACTATCCTCAAATATCCAATGACAAGGAAAACATCATATTCTTATCACTACCACTACTGTAGGTGACATTTTAACCTCATTTCATCCAGTACAGTAACATAATTGTCATTCATCAGCATTCATCATTCATCTGCAGTGGATGCTTACCCCTTGTATCCAGAGTTGTGATTCCAGAACTCTGAGACCAAAAGTTCGAAAACTTTTACACTGTGGGTACTTTGGCATGGAAAAAATGAAGCAGCTTGCTAGAACTGCTGTGTACTTGCCAGGCATAGATAATACCATAGGAGCTACATGTCATCACTACTAATAGTGTGCAGAATATCAGAAAAAACAATCACAGCCAGCTATACATCCCTCTCAGGTAAACAACAATGAAAGTGGGCGATAGTTTTGACTAGCTCCTGCCTAATTTCCCAAAATTCATAAATAGCCATATCTCAATTGCATTTGGTATTGAAGTACTGTGTTAGAGCTTATACAGTATCCTTGCAGTTCTTGTCTGTATTGGTGAGAGTCTCAAATATGTTGTAGGTTTCTTTGCTGAAATAATTGAGAAGAAAAATGCATTGGACACACAGATAAGTTTTACATAAGCCAAAAAGAAGATTTTCAAAATGGTGAATCAACGTTTGCCATCTTCGCCCTTTACTTGACACATGTCCACCAGGGTGAAATTTAGGAAAGATAGGTAAGCCGTTTTGGGGAGTGTTTACCAGTGTCTATCCTGTTTGACTCAAAAAAGTGTAAAGTACTCCAAATATAACTTCTCTCCATGCCAGTTTTGTATCTTGCTTGGCTGCTATAGATTAAGGCTGAATAATAACTTCCAGGTTAGTATTTCTTTAGTTTTATTCTATCTCTAACTCCTATTCTTGTGTAATCTAGCTTACAAATCATTTACATAAAATTTTACTCATGCATTTTGAATGTCCTTTACATCATCAGTTGTCATACATGTTTAGGAGAATTCCTATGTCATACAGGGTGCTACAAGAAACACCATAGAGTTAGATCTACATTGACCATGTAATTAACTTTATGGGGTTCAATTGGTTGGTGGCCTTGGATGCATACTCCAAGTACTTGTGTATTTATACAACCATGTTGGTCAACACAAGAGCCACTACTGATCTTGTAGAGGAAGACTTTTTGCATTTTGGTTATCCTCACACACTGGTAACTGACAATGCTACATTGTTTACCTCAAAAGAATTCCAAAGCTTTGCAAAGAACGAGCTAAATGCCAATATTCTCTACCTCCAAAGAGAGCACTACATGAGTTCTTTCTACAACACCAACATCCTGTGAATACTCACCCAAACTCATTAGGGAGGTGTCATGGGACTGGCTTCATCTGACTTGTCTAGACATCAGGGCTATTAAATCTAAATTGTTCTAGAACATACTTTAACTTTAACATTTTGCAATGTTCTGCCACATTCTATATAGGTTTCCAGAACTGTCCAGAAGTTTCTATATAACACACTGGCAATTTCCAGAATTTTCTACAATATTCTACATTTTTCTGAGGAATCCTTTGTAAACAAGTTGAATGGTATTTAATGCAGAAGAGCAGACATTTATGTATTTTTCATTAAAACAGTGAACATAAGCTGTAAATAGAAAAGCTAATGATAGGTTAATAAAATATCTGATATTGAGCAAGCTCTCACCTCTGTTGAATAACAGTTACAACATCAACAGAGAATTTGTGAAATTTCCCTCCACCAAAACACACACTCAATTAATCATCTAGGTACAAAATGTTCATATAATCAAAGCATTACAATATGTTCATAAAGCAAGAGCAATCACATTATACTTCCTATTATAAAATTTAAGAACATCAACAGAACGTACCTGATATCCATAAGACTGGATGTCTGATATCTATGCTAACAATCCACATGTAAACAATTATAAGAAAGGGTAGTAAACCTGTCACCCAAGCCATACTTGCTACAGTTCTCCAGTAGAGTTCCTATTGGAATAAAATACAGTCATGCTTTGATACATATTTGATATACATTACATAAGAGGAGAATTAGACGTTCTTTATAAATGAAAGGGTATCTAAAATAACAGTTAGACCACGTTTATCAGGAAACGTGTTTATCTTAGTTCTCTAATTATTGGGGACAATGGCTCCTTCCCTGCGTTGAAACCTTGGACTCAAATCAAATTGTTTAATGGAATTATGGTTATTTTTGCCCATCATTCTATTCGGCTCTATGATCTGGGTATTTTAGTCATCATATTCCCTATCTCTAAATGTCTATGGGCTTGTGAGCATTACTCTCTTATATTAAACAAAACAAGTGTGAGCAGGTCAATACATCACAACCCTTACAGACATCTCTCTAGTTCATTACCCTTATCCTTTCTTCACACAAGTTATTGATACATTGCAGTCTATTTCTATCATGTATCTATTTTGGTACATTTTGGTATTTTGTAATCAAGTCATGTTACAGTAATAATTGTAATGAAGTATGCAATGTACAGTGAAATCTGGCATACTTTAAGCAATTATGTTGTTACTTTGCATCAGACTAAATATTTGATTTTACTGTAACAACAAGGACTTCCCATTGTCTTCATGGTGTGTTATGTCACAATGTAAACAACACTTTATGCACATACTTTGTATTGTAGAAATCCCTCACTAAATTAGGTTTCAGGTATTCACTTACCCAATCTTTATTGACATTCTTCCCATATCCCATATCTAAAACTCTGTATCCCACTAGGTTCACTGGTTCACACTGAATGTTCAATTTGAAGACTAATCATTCAGTTGATACTAGTTGACCATTCTTGAAGTATGACTTAGTTTGACTTTTACCATTCAGTAAGTTCTATTTATTTCAATGTCCTTGAGCTTGTTATTTGCTTAGCTATATCTTAGCACTTGTTGTTCTAGTTTATTACAGTCACATTCTTGTGCTCGTAGTTATGCTAGATCACTACGATCGCAGCATGGCTGGAATCAGTGTTTACTTCAAATGTCAAGAAGCTTAATGTGTCAGGAGTGAGGCTCTCTACTTGTAAAAAAAAATGGTTACCTGGAAGTGATCATCTGTACAGAGAAACCCATGTTCCACTTCTAAGTAGTTCAATTTAGCACTAAAGACAACTTTTTATCTCATTATTATGTATTCTAGTCTACATAATCCTAATCTTGTAACTCTCTAATCCCTTGTATGTTCACTTCTTGTCGCTTCAAGAATAATTTGCCAATTTTTTTAATATCTGGTAAAAGATACCGAATATCATGTCACTGACTGACTTGAGTCTTGTCCTTGTTTTATGTCCTGTCACTCGCATGTCCTTACATGTGTTTGATTTCTCGTACATCTGTATGTATTATACTGGAATAAGTCTTTCATCTAGTTGATGCCGTAGGGTAAAAGTTCACATTTTTCTGTTAGTCATTCAACAGCATTCTTTACAATGGTGACGAACTATCGTAGATATTACCCTATGGCCTATCCCCTGAGGGAAAACAAAGTAGCAAAATAACATAACTTGATTTCATTTATGCCAAAATGGGAAAACAACACATCCTACCTAATCTCCCAACGTTAGCGTCCTCCATATCCATAAATATGTCTCTAGACTCTACTTACTAAAGTTATAAATTTCCAACTGAGATTCCACGACTTACTCGCTATAACTTCTGGCATCAGATTCCCATCGAATTGTACATACAGGGCTGGCATTTAAATCGTTTCTTAATCATATGATAAATGCTACATGTGTCTCATCTCATATCCACGTTATATCAGCTATATGTGTCTTATCTCATATCCACGTTATATCAGCTATATGTGTCTTATATCCACGTTTTCACATAATATAAATGCTGTAGAATCGATTACCTCACTATGATTCGCTTAAAAGTCAATATTATTCGATTTTCCTCGGGGGATACAATGCTACACTGCACTATATACCGGTAGCGCCCGAGGCCCCTAGCCGGCCCTAGCAGCAAGCCCCACCCCTAAGTGAACTTGTAAGTGGCACCCACTCCGCTACAAGCTTATTTCAGGCTCTAGTTACGTTATTCCGATGCTAAATGGTTTTATGTGTGTCCATAAACTATCTACCGGTACATACCCAGTTTCAACTAATAATAATATCCTGTATAAGAAAACTAAAACGTCACGATGTAAAAATACCTTATCATCTTATGTGATAACAATCGAAAACATGGAAAATTCAACGGATGCAGACTTATAGTAGCGCGATAAACCCTTACCTCTTCAGTAAACCACTTTGTAGTGTTCGGAACTTGGTCGCATTCTTCGTGTCCCGTCTGCTTTGTACCAGGTGATGATCTCGGAACGGGCGGCTTACTCTCAAGTTTGTCCTGAAAGTGAAAATTTTCGCCGAAATCTCTCACGTCTGTCAATAATTCATTTGGATTCTTGTCATCATTTGTAATATAACCTTTATTGGCAAGAGGGCTAGTCAATCGTAATGTTCCACTCATGTTGGCATACGGGCAAGCAATGAAGTACTGTAGCTTCAAAGGTGAGTTCGATCTTCCCGCCTTTGACGGCATATTTTTGTAGCCTCGTGTTTAACTTGAGCAAATCTCCTTTCCATATTAAAATCTCCTTGCCTTACCGTCGGATTCCCAACTGCAAAAAGTTGTAAAGATCTGGCTGTAAGTCTTACCAGAATGGCAGCACTGTTTTGTCGAGGACTTCTCCGTACCACATCATGTACAGTTCTTAGGCGCCTCCCAGCAAGAACGCTTGCTGATGAAGCCTCCGGACCATCGCTTGCACTTACATTTGGAACACCGTACAAGGTAAGCTTGAGTTGTCCCAACTTGACCACCAAATGTAGCCTCGTGACCCGTAAGAAAGTAACCTGGAGCACACCTATTTCAAATTTATCAATGCCTTTGCTCTATCGATTATTTACATTAAAAAAAAGTTTATGACAGAGGGTGATATAAAAGTATATGTTTAAAAGCACGTAACCTATACGGTTGCCTTCACTGCAGCTGCATGCAGGCGTGCTTTTTCTCTTGTCACTGTAGTGTTCTGACCTGGGTGGCAATGTTGCATGATCTAAAACGATCTAAGCGTTACGCCTGAGACTTAACTAAGTTATTTTACTGTACTATAGTTGTTATAGGCAGAGAACCATAGCATAATAAATCAGTTGACAATACACAATGTCCTTCATTGCACAAGCCGCTTCACAACGTCTCGGTACGCGCGCTTGCTGATACTGTGTACCTGTATAATATATATAATATATATGCTGCCGCTTTTGTTTGGGTTTAGGCCTACTTTATCACGATGGAGCAGAGGAAGTTTTCAGCAGATGACAGGGGACTTAGCAGCGACCATGAATTTGATTTTTAGGAGGCTGGTTGGTTAGACTAGACTTGCCAATCTCAATGATAACTGACTACTTCTGGGAGCTTCGTCTCCTCCGGGAATGTTTCTTTGCTCATTAGGAGGTACTTGCAGAAACGTAGGATGGAAAGAATGATCTTTCTTTCCTTGTTGAATAGAAAATTGAAAGTGGCAGCTGATCTTGTGGACAAATGACTGTAAACATAGCAATTATATGCAAACCTATATAGTAAGAATGTTAGCGTCACACTGACGACTATGACTAGGCTTTCTGGCCCTTATTCTTAGTTCACTCCGTGAAATGAGCAGTGTTGTTTTTGTAAAGCTTTTTACGTTCTTGCATGAAAAATGGACACAGGGATTCCTATTAATGTGCCAAGTTTATCATTCATAATCTTCAAGTCGATCCTTAGGATGTTTATTAATTTCATATTCTACATGAATTTGAACTTGAATCAGGGTCATAATGATAACTGAACTTTGCTTATAAATGATTTTTTAAGTCCTATATTCCAAACACCACATAAATCAATAGTTGGGAATACAAGCCTGATTCTTTCATGTTACAACAGTTACAGCATATGCATTTTTAAAGACAAATTATGAGTAATACCTCAGGATAATTAATGGTTCATCCTTCACTCAATGGTGGATTAAAGGAGGCATTGGGCCAAGGACACCCATACAGAAAAGGTGGTGCCTAAAACCTGTACACAATTCCTTTGCATGAGATTGCCCTTGTTACACATTGTATTTATAGGGTTATTTAATTTTACTTTTGCCTGGTAGTCTGAAAGGGGACAGGTGTTTTCTGTAATTTGGTTTGTACTCAGACCACCTTCAGCATAGTAAATAGAATGAAAAGGTAAAGTTCAAATTAATCTACTTTAGTTATCCATGCTCAGGAAGGAAGGGGTTTTTTTTGGGGGGGGGATAAGGCAACTTTTTTTGGAAAGTTTTAAGCAACTCTCTGATTTCCTTTATTGTTCACAACGAATAATTTTGAGACTTTGAGAACCTAAAGTCTTGAACCTGGATCCTTGGGCTGGTTCAGCATGCATCTTTAGGAAAAAGCACAAGTTGCCAATAATTAATTCAAACTCTGGTTATGGGGTCTTTCCTTACCAATTTTGCATTTGCTGAACCATACATTTTCAATATTGTTCCATTTTGTCACTAATGTAGACAACTATGAGACAGGCAAATTTCAGTGTCATGTGTGAAGTGTAGGAAAACCACAGAGATTCCTTGAACCAATGTACTTTTACCATAAAACTGTTTTCATTGTAGAAAAAGCAAGTGAGGATTCCAGCTTCAGCTATAAAACTGTTTCCAAGTAAAATTTGCATTTTGAAATGGTTTTATTCCCATTTTGAAGAATATAAAATTTAAGTATCAATCTCAAACAACTCATTGCATAAAGTTGATAAAGTGAAATGGAAGCAGAGATAAAAATGTAGGTGACCTCTAATGCTGAGGTTTTAACTGACACAAAACTACAGGCTCATCACCTAGAAGAACAATACAATGAAAAAGAAGTCCTAGTCCTAGGAATACAAAATAGTCATAGGAAGTCAATAGTCAATGAATGACAGTTTCATAACAGTTGGAAAGCTTTATTTGAATGTCATTCCTAAAAGCCATAATGTCATGAAAAGTTACACAGAAGGATTAGAAAGGTGCCAATACATAATATGATATTGATTATTGTTTCCCCAAAATATGTTAAATTAAACTTTAATAAATTTGTAAACCCTGTAACGTAATTTTTATTCACTGGAAATTCAAAGTGAGAGGTATATGGTTTAGCAATGGTAAATTTGGTATGGAAGGATCTATAGGCTGATAAAGAACTTACAAGTTGCATTTGTAAAAACCAAAACACTAATCCTGTTGCAGGTATACCGTCATCCAAAAAATCAACGATAGGATTCACTTTGGAGGTCAATAGAGTTAAGTATTGGCATGACACTCAAAATCTGTACAATTTAAGAAATCGAAATGAAACATGCACATGCTCAAATCAGTAAGTATTGTTGGGATGTTTAAGGTACTGAAATATTACAATCACTTTGTAAACAAAGTAGGCTTTGCAACTTTCCTACCACCAGAGAATACTTGAGTTTCTATGCAATAAATCATACGTTTGTTACCAGAAAATATCTGTAGTAAGTACAGCAGAATCTTAATTTTATTCCAGAGCAATCTGATCTTAACCACTATATTGACCACAGAACATGTCTTTGTCAACAGGTATTCTACAATGGAGTGGGTGTGAGGCAAGTCGATGTCTCATCAACAACAGGTAGTTTTGGAATCCTACCAAGTCATGTACCAACTATAGCTGCATTAAAACCAGGTATTTTATTGTAAATAACTTATTAAAGCTAATAAATTGTTAAATGATATGCTGCAGTATCAGGGACCTTCCTAATGTTTCTGTTGTTGAATTTCTAAATTTGCCATTGCAAGCATACAGTGTCAGTCACAGAATTTTTTTTACTCAGTTTCATCAGACTGAAAATATACAAGATGTAAGATTGAAAAGTGTAAATGTTGCTTTACAAGAATGATGATATTGAACTTAGCATATGCTGGAACTGCTTCTTCTTAATGTTGGTGTTAAAATCTTTCCAATCAAGTAGGGCTACCAGGGCACTAGATTTTGCTCAGTTTCATTTTGACTATAGATAATCATGACAAAGTCAAGAAACCAAAATTTAGGTTGACATTGTGTCCTATTCTATGGTGTTGTTCATAGTGAAATGCGAGGTGTTTGATGAAAACATATTAGGATGTTAATAGATTTAAATTGGGGTGGTTTTATGACACTACAAATTTCCTTATGTAGTTTACTTACTTACTTACTGCACAGCTTAACATCTTCTTTTCCCACCTGCCGGGGTTGGACACATCGTTTAATCAGGCTTTTAAGAGCCCATCCATACTTCCTGTCTCAGGAAACAGTTGCTATAATGCATTGTTTAATGTTTGTGATGGCAATTTTATACAAATCCATGCTACCTCCATGCATTAAGTTTCGGTTATTATCATATATTTAACTTTATATATTTTCAGGTATCATAACAGTTTACAGTGAGGACAAAAGTGAAAAATTCTTTGTCAGCAGTGGCACAGTCACAGTAAATGGTGATTCAACTGCACAGATTCTGGCTGAAGAAGCAGCTTTACTTGATGAGCTGGACATCAGTGCTGCCAGGCAAGGCTTAGAAGAAGCAACACAAAAGCTTTCTAGTGCTTCATCTGAATATGATGTGGCAGTTGCACAAATACAGGTTGATGTTCATGAGGCAATGGTGAAAGCTTTGGAGTAGAGTCATTCTTAGAGGTGATAAAAAACTCAATGCGTTATATATGTATACTGTCAATACTTACATTTTCTTAGGTATCTGAAGCGGTAGGAGAATGATCCCTAATTTTTAGATCATTTTTCATCCCCATACTATTTGCTCCATATAAATTTTGTACCATGAACAATATAGACATATTACCGTACAAAACGTAACTTTTCATTATCTCTGATATAGGTTTATAGTTGTCATCAATCTTTTTTTTATTCATTGAAAAAGGAAAGAACTGCCAATAGAGTTGACCCTCACATCACGAACAGAAAGAGTACGTTACAGCAGTTGATGTTAGAAGCAGAGGATAAGCATTCAGATATCTCTTCAAAACATTTGGCCTTTTAATTTTGCTTGTCTTCTTTTCTATTTCAGGTATTTAAACATTTTAAAACATTTGGATCCTTACTAATTTAGACCCTACCCCCCCCCTTTAATTAAGTTTTAAAAACTTTTGAACCGGTCATTAATTTGGACTCCCATTTACTAGCACCTGACAGTGTGAACAAACCCAGCTTCCTGTCAGTAATTGATATTTTGCCATATTTTATTTTACAAATAGGCATTTGTATTTGCAAAGGAATAGCAAATCAGCATGAAAACTAGCAACATGAGATTAAGCCATGATCAATATAACTTTGCTTTGTATTTTTGTGCAGAAATTTCAGGTCTACATTTACACTGTGCCAATAGCACTGATAAATTTTGGATTTTGTTCTTCCGTCTTCCAAAGACGTTTGCTTTGTTTCACATTGTTACTTCAGAAATGTAGGAGGCTCACCAAACTACTCAAGCTCCTCAAGGTTCCCTCTAACAATCTTCATAACTGAAAGTAGTACTGCAAACTTTGTCATCTTACCTGTAATTGACAGTGCAGGATTATCATTGCAGTTTGCAGTTCTACTGCTTTTATTATCATATCAAAATATTTTGAAAATCGTATAAATGGAAGTACAAATGTGTATCTTTCTTTATGTTTCTTTGTATATTTGTACTCCAACATATACAATTTTAGCATATGCACTCATAAATGTGCGAAAATTAGTACACTTATAGTGTACAAAAGGAGTATGCTGAATCAGTAAATGTCAAAAACAAGTTTCATTGATTTTTGAGTCAAAATTAGCTGGATGTTGTAGAAAGATAATTTGATGTGAGGTGGCTTAAGTATCAATACATTTAGAACCATGTTCAATTCTTACTGCATAAAAATCAAAATGTTCAAAATTATTAGTGAGATAATACGTGGATTTTTGGACTTAGTAGCCCCTGTTGAATATTTAAACAGTCTGATTACTTTTCCGAGTTGTAAATTGATGACATAAAGAACAATTCCATGCATAACTTCTATTGTTATTTAGACTTCGTGAAACATCAGTGAGATCTATCTGGTGTCTGTAGAACTAAAGCTCATGTTGTCACATGCCTCACAATTGATTATTAGTGCCACTTCTGCAAGTTAAAGTAAATCGATACGTGTTAACACTTGAGGTGTAGTTCAAGAAATTTTGTGACTCTCTTATTTCTTGAAAATTATTCGCACAGTTATGCTAATGTTTTGTACGAAATACCACAACTCTTAACTATATTATCGCATGCTTTTTGCCATGTTCTGATTTGTCAAGCTTAACTTGTCTGTACGTGCCCTCCTAAATGTGTACCTCTTTTCCTTTTTTAGGTTCCGTAGAAATCAAGATATGTATTACAGATGTGTCATTCAGCCTCGGTATTTGTTTTGATGGCCATTTGGTGTGGTAATGATTTAATCAAGAACTGGACAACCTTAATGATGCAAATTCTGTAACATTGCGAGGTATCCACCTGTTTTGAAAGCTTTGACTTGTTCAACAGGAATTGTAAGATAATTATATCTCAAGAGCAATAATAAGTGGTCGTCTTTGTGAATTCTCTCTGATACGTTTGCTCTCTTTCTGGTTATTATATCGAAGAGAGGGTTCAAAATGATGACTTTTGAAAATGTTATTGAGAAAAAGAAAGTAAGACACAAGTAAGATTCCAATCTATGACGAACTCATTCATGGCTCGTTGTTCTGTTAACTAAGCTATGTCAATATTGTCAATAACAACTGTTGACAATATTTCACTGTTGGAATATGTTTTATATCTGTAATATGTTCAAAACATAGTCTGTTGTTCTTCTACAATTTAGTGGCAACCTAAAAGTATTTGAATATGGAACTCGCGGCTCCTCCCAAACATTGACTTGTGATACATTTAGTGGCACGACTATGTTCGGGCATTACCTACATCTCAGAGACTATGACTTCATTTGCGTATGACAGGTGACCGGTTTTATATTTATTTTTCACGTTCGTCGATTTAGATGTTCAGAATATAGATTATGTGATCATTTTTTAAGTTTCAAACTACTTTTGACCAACACGAAAGTTTTTGCTATGTTTTTTTTTCTGGAAGGTCTAATGGTAATTAGGGGAACGTTTTAGGTGTTTTAGAAAGTTAAACAGGCTTTTTTTGCGACGGGCCTAAAATCAGCAACACTGACAGTGCAAGGAAAGGCAGAAACATTAGTCGAAATTTATCAACAGGAATACAGACTTCTCGTGTTCTAAGCTTCATCTTTGGTAGCGATCCCGCCGAGTTGTGAATCATGATCACAGTCGGTACACGATTTCATTGAAGTTAGTGTTTTGCGTAAGATGTACTTCTCCTAGTTTTACTTGCTGGATGACATTTCGTGTAAGGACATCTCAAAAGGGAAGTCCAAATAACTCGCTAACGTTTTATGCGTAAACTGGTACGAAACCGTTCTGTGCTGGAAGATGATCCCCGTTGGAAGTTGCGGATATTGCATGAAACAATTTAACAGACAGATATGGATAAAGACTTCGTCGAGGGCCAGTACATGCAACCCAGTTGGTATGATTAGTCCACGGGTTGGAGGGTCGAACCTTGCACTAAATATGCTAAAGCTAAATTTGGTACCATCAGAAGTGCAATTTTCTGAACTATTACCAGAAAAAAAGCCCCGACAATCCTGCTTGGGGAAAATTTTTTATAACCATAAATAGT
>JAAAKL020005975.1:0-16501 GCA_010016065.2 Carybdea cf. marsupialis auct. non (Linnaeus, 1758)
TGGTATAAACGCTAATAAGTTGAAGCAAGAAATATACTCTAATGCTGGTGTCACAAAGACGGGTAGTCTTTACATCGGGCTGGGCGGGATTCCAACCTACAGCCTCTGGCATGCGAGTCCGACTCCTTAACCACTAGACCACGGCGGCTGTAGAAAGAAATTTTTGCCCAAATATGATTTTGGGGGTTATGGATGGACTAAGTCAGTGATAAATACTCCATAATCATCTAGCGGATTGTTGTAATTGTTGATACGTGCTTGATTTATATCTGATGTAGCAAATCTCTTTGCGTCACTATTATAATGATTTGGCTTTAATTGAAAGCATGCGAAAAAACTATAGACTTTGATACAATTACGCAGCATAATTTTCATTGAAAGGACGACAAGACAAGCGTAATCAAGTTTTCAAAACAACCATATTCAGTAGTCTCTCCTATCCATATCTTATCAACAACACCTTCATCAATTATCCAAACTATCCAAACTTAATCGCCAATGGAATGTCCTCCCTAGGCCACCTGTTGCACGTGTTGACCATGCACTAACTCAATGGAGATGAGTTTCTAGTATACAACATCACACTGGCTAGCGACTGGTCAAAAACAACTGGAGTTTGCTTCACAAAGTCATTCAATGAACACTTCGTCCAAGTTGTAAGAAAAGCCAAACGAGACTAGAGATCGCCACTCGAAGCAATCGGTCCTTAGAGACTTCACTAAAACATGTAAAATAACCAAATGAACGAGTCGGTAACCCCGTAGAAAGTATCCAAGATCTTACAGAAAACACTCTTATCCTTTGTAGTACGTAAGAGTTCTAAGGCAATCGTTCGAAATGTAGATATTGAAAAAACTAGCCCTCGTTTGTAGTGGTACAGATCTCTTCCACTACTCAAATCTACTTGAGATACTATATGCCTGCCTGACAGAGAATCTAACTTCCTTTCTACTGCCTGATTCTTACAGTAACTCCCCATCATTCTTCCAAATTTGTACCGCTTTGTTACCCTGACGATGACCTTCATCACATTCTTCAACGAAAATCACACTCCAATCCTATAAGGAACACAGTTCCTGTTTTGGCTGAATATCTCATCACAAGCTAAGACGAAACATTTTGTCAACTTCGTACATTGTGCCTCACTGACCTAAGTTCTACTTGTATGCAATTACTATATTTCAAAATTGAAGGGCATGGGTAATGGATATCACCATATGCAACACACCACATTAATGTTTTCATAGTTTATTTCCTTTGAAATCCTCTCACGAAGAGTTATGATGGATGCAAGATCGTCTATTGCAATTTCAAAGATAGATCATCGCAAATTTGAAACTAAAAAATACTATAAAGAAGATAAAACCGACATAACGAAAGACTTCATAACATCCCCAAATTACTAATACAGGTGGTACGGCGCAAAGTCAACTTGAACAAGTTTTTTGTGTTCTTATAAAATAAAGAACTATAAGCAAGTCACAAAAACCACTCAGCGAAAGGAACTGTCACGACAAAAAACATACACAAAGTGCAAAAGAAACAATGTCAGAGAAACGAGTTAACCAGTAAGATTATTAAAGTTTTATGCTATGCAATGGCGGAGCAGATTCACACCCTTGTCGCGCGATTAATAAAACTCGAGTGGTAGAATGATCTATTACAACGTGACACAATGATGATAAAGGCTTTGAAAGAAACATGCCATTCGAAATACCACAAATTGAGTTGGTACAAGTGAGGCACACTCCTTGTAATAATTTTTAAGCTTAACCTAAAAATCATAAGCAAGCAAGTCAGTAAGGAAGAAATAAATAAATAAAGAATTTATGTAAATAATGAAATGAGTTTCCAACTATGTAAGTACATAATGAAATAAGTACATAAGAAGCAAATTGCGTAACAAAATCTGTCAGAATGTAAATAAGTAAGCAAGTAAGTTGTTACATAAGGTCTGCATCATACAAACAAACAAGAGAAGCGAGGCTAACAGAAAAGTGCATAAAGATAGTATTCAGATAGGTATCTTTGACTTAACAAGCTGATTGACGACCACGCCACGCCAAGGATGTTCTCCGACATGGAACCTCGCGCTAACTACTTCATCTTAGGAGAACAACTGCTGCTACTAGAGCTTGCATCAGTTGAGTTTAGAAATGTAACTTGATTGCTTCCCATCAAACGTAAGGACAATGAAATAAACTAGTACGCCATAATGTTAGAGTGAAATGATATTTTCGCGAAAACTGTAATCGGAATATTTTCGGGCTACCAGTTTGCTTATTCTGTATAAACATGTTCCCTGTTTCCAAAAACGGCTGCTATGGCAACTATCACGTGAAAAGGCAGTGCTTACAAGTAGCGCAAAACAGGTATATCTACCGTGAGAACTTAAATACAGAACACTGCGCTGGCAACTTGCCAAGACGAAGAAAAATAAAAAACCGTCGCTTCTTCATAATGGAAAGTAAGCATATCGTGAGCAAACGTATGATAAATCCACGGAAAGATATATAAAAGCGGGTCAGCTTACTTCCTAAAGGATGCAATTGATTCAAAAATGTTGATGAACATATTCAGTCCATGTGATCAAAAACTACAATTTCCCTATCCATTTGCTCATTTTAATTGTTTTGGAAAGAAAGCATCATTTTTACAATCAAATGATTACTGCTATAATCAATCAATGGTATTCAAACAATCAAGCATCATGTAGTGAAATAAGAAAATCCTTAGCTCTCGCGGCCTACTATAGAAATATATCATAACGAATCATCGAATAAAAAAACGAGGCCACAACGTCACTGTGTACGTTTCAAAGACCATAATTTGATACGGCAACAATAGCCATTGTCTCTACCTTAAATGTTCTTATGACAGCAATTTTCTGTGAGGTTTTAAACAATTAACACAAGGCTATGATACCGTAAAACACTGACCATGACAATATAACGACCTGTTTAACATGACGATAAGAACTTCCCCTTTTTCATTTGCTAACTTATTCTACAGTGACAGAAACGTGACTATAAGGCAACACGTGGTTGCCTGAGGACAGCAGCAACGTTTCTTGCTGTCGTAAGTAGCAGTAGCAGTAATTTTCCATGACAAACGATTCGGAAATTTGGTTTGTTTTCAATTTGGCTACACCTACCTTTTCTTGTACTGCATACAACTCTTCTCAAAATCCAGGCAACACTGACAAAATTTGCTGCTGAATTTCCGCTCGTCCTTTTTTGTGACAAAAGAATCGGGTAAAATACCAAACAACTGAAGTTCATAAGGTAGCATTTTCATGTCGGCCGATCCATACATGTCTTCAAATCGTGCTTATTGAACGGATCAAGCCAATGATTGCAACACTGCCTCTCTTCCTCGGTCAAAACCAAATGAGCAGATCTAACATATAAAGAGTCTCCTTTGAACGAGCTACTGACAACGATTGTCCATTGCTTTGTGGATATTAACTCTTTCATAAGCCCAAATGCACACTACCGAGTATTAAGCTAGAAAAAGGAACCGCTAAAGCATATGTTAGCTGCATCAATGGAATCAACGCGAAGCTTGGATATCTTCAGCCTCTCTCCTGCAAGTATCAACGCGTACCTCTAACACAGGGCTCATTTCACGGTTCTTTATGTCCTGTCGAATACTCTTACCACCTGCTCCATTGTTTTCTATGAAAGGCAATGCGTGAACCTCATCACCCAAATACGCCCTCAAAGTTCTGTAAACCTTATTCAAATTTTGTCTTTCCAATATATTCAGTATGGATTGTTGCGCCAAAACAAACTCATTTGAAGGCTTATTTCCTGGTAAATTTAGTAATCGCCTACAAATACGAAAAAACGATTCTAAAACTTTCCAACTGCAGCATTAATCAACAACTCCTTTCTCTGGGAACAAAATACTTCTGTTTAGAACTTTCCGGTCGAGAATCACATCTGCTGATAAGTCAACACAGATAAAATTAGGTTTAACGGATGTTTGATTGGTGCCATGGGCAAAGATTGCTGTAAGAATGTGGGAGTACAAAAGGATTAAACGTGGACAATTTGACATTTCTGGGCCCAAACATGGGGGGATAAAGCAGCTGTTGTCCCAATGTGAGGGGGACGAGTCCCCCGTCCCCCAGAATCTACGCCCAAGATTGATGCTCATTACCATAGAATATGTTTTACGGGGCATGTTAACGTTGATGAGCGAAAAAGAAGGAAAGAAATTCTGGGCAGCTACGTGCAATGCTCAAATACGTTTGTTCACAATACAACTCTAACTGTAGCAGTTGATCACAAATTAAGAAAAATAACTCTACTTAAAAAATGAAAACAACAGATGCAAGTCTGATTCGAATCATCCTAAGAAGATAAGGTTGATGGTACCAGCTGTTGGCAGTACGTCTCAGTAGCCTGTTCAGTATTCATATATGGTTGATGTAGGAGATTTGTGTGCTCTTCCTAATGATGCATTAATCTAAAGGGCAGTATTGATATCATGACGAAATGTGGAAAGTCTGTGAACTGAACAGATACCCGGTAGACTCGAAAATGCATTGACGACCCTAGGTCCGCCCATCCGTGTTTGTTGTCCCTCCTTTTGCGATGCTTTTCTGCATCTTTTACCGTTTTCTGGCCTCCTCCCCTAGTCTCCTGTGCGCCATTGCCAATACTGCTACAAATTCAAAACTTTATTTTGGCACTTTAAAGTATGCATTTGTACAGTCAGAAAGTCTGTGTTTGACATACTAAAACTAACGGAAGACGTGATGTGTATATAGTAAGCTCTACGTATTACCATTTAAGGCACCGACTGGTGAAAACAACTGTTTGGTGCTGTAATGCCACTCAAAGGGATTGAATGAAGTCAGCTTCAAAATCAAACGAGGTACTGCATCATCATGATTGCAAGTGAAGAAAATTGCAATTAAGGTTGGAGAAAATTCCTATCGATACAACTCATGCAAAACAGCTCTTTACAACTATAGAAATTAAGCTAATCTTAAAGTTCCCAACAACGTTCTTTGGGTTTTCAAATTTGGCTTCTGGTAATCAACTTGCGGGAAGTATTGTGACGTTGCAGTTGTTATCCCACATTTGTGAAAAACACACCTTGCCTTCACTTTTTGCACCTCTGTCAAGGATGTGTCCCACACAAAGGCATGTTTAGTTTTGTGTCCACGAATAGGCCTAAACGTAGCCTGTATTCCGGCCTCGAGAAGCCGTGGGCTTTCACAGACACTTTTAACATGGAGTGAATATATTTTCAAGAAGCCTGATCCGAAGCCCAACTACTAAAGCACGAAAGTAAAGGGGATAATATCGAGATAGTTTCACGGTTTCTTTCTGCATGTTGGATATAGACCCGTACATGCGACCTGGCAGATTCTGTACTTGTGTCTGCTTTTCGGTTTGTTAAAAAACATGCTCAATCGCAACGTAAGACCGTCTATCTTGGATGCAGTAAATTTGAGATAAAGGATAAGTTTATCGCAATTTCCAAGCTTACCGTAAGTCATCTCACTTATGGTACAGCTTAAGGTCCTTACAGTCATGTACTGTATTTTGTTGAGTTCTAAGTTTCGGTATTTCTTGAATTGCCTTATCCACATATTATGTAATAAGTTATAGCAAGAGGTTTCCGACGCACGAAATTTTAGCTTTAACTAACAAAAACTGATGGCTCACGAACCTACGACCTAAAACGTCCTGAGCCAACTTAAGTTATTCATTTACGACACTCAGATTGTTAGAAACTTAAGAAACCACCAGTTTACTCTGCATATTCTTTGTACGGCTATGCCTCGACCTTGCTTATTTACAGTTTTGACGGACTTCGAGTCTTTGATACTGAGAGGTGGAACAAACGATCCTGTCTAAAAGGGTTTATCGTCAACTGCTAGCTGGGCTGTGACGTCTCGGCTTTCAGCCTTTAAAAAATCTTCATATAACTAATACACGAGTAAACAATCCTGCCTGGTTTTATACGTAAGTGATAAATACTCACGGAGGTATGCAAAGGGAACGTGATGACATCACATATCAAAAGTATTGGAAATAGTACGCTTTGACTCCAGAAATCTACAGGCAACCCTGGAATAGGCTGTTCCAAAATATCAGACCTGCAGTGTATGTAGTTGTTTAAACTAGAGGCGTTTGAACCTCAAAATTTCTGGTCAAAACTCTGTAATTATTCCTTGGATCCATAAGCTAGGGTCAGCTTGAGAGATTTAAAATTTTGAAAGCTGATATCCCGGTGTTGGGAAAGGGCAACACTCTGGATTGTGGCCATTGAAGGTATTACTAAAAGGGAAACATGAAAATTTATTGAAAATTTTCAAAATCGTGAAGTCACACTTCCCGTCCGCATTAGGGTTAATATAGGTGCGGGTCCCATACTGTGCCTCCACAGTGAAGTGAATTTAAAAAAATCCCCCAGTCGGAACACGTCAAAATTGCCTAACAATTGTGAAAATAAGTGTGTAACTCTGCAATGAAATGGTAATGGTGTCATAAGAGTGCACTAATTCTCCTTTAATCAGCAAATAAAAGATAACGAATTCTGTATAATATGGGAGTAGGAAACACCTAATGAAACGTGGATTTTGGTTGTAATAAATATTCAGAGAGGCATTAACTGACCTATTTCGCATTCATTTGGAATGACTACGTAACTATAATTCCACATCCTTTAACAACTCTAACTGCACAGCAAACGCCATGCATCCTGACCGTTTCCAAAGACGAATTATGCGCGCCACTCTTTGCAATGTTAACTGCAATGTTAATTATGCAATGTGAACACAATGTCCACTTTTGTGAGCGTTCAAATGCTACGCTTCTGTGCGACTCTGTGCACTAAGCTTTTAAATATGGCGCACTTTTACTAAACTCCTAATTAACAGACTGTGAGCGCGCTCTGCAAGTATCCCGTAAAAACTGAACTGCAAACGTTTGGCTACTCCAAGGACCTTAAATATCATAGTCTGCCATGGAAGCGATATATGAACCAGCTTCCTTCCGTGTGATATAATAACGACATGTAAACTGTTTGGGACCCAAGAGAGGTGCTTCATGGCACTCTATCACAATAGGCGAGAGTACCCCACATCACTGTAGAATAACCGGGTTGAAAACTCTTGCCCCAAGTCCCTGCACAGCCCTACTCTACACTGAAGATTATTTAGCATGTACGAGGATGATGTAGAATACAAAGTTATGTCATATAAACTTCGTACAGCCAGAATGGTCCTAAGGATATTTAGCATCAGAGTCCCAGTTGATTGGCAAACTTTCAATTTTCCCTCGATGGCAACAACTAACGCCATTCCTTCGCTTTCTGCAGCTACAGAGCGTAGTTTATCGTAGTCAAAACACATGTGTATGCATCTTCTTTACGTAATGTTCGAGTGTTCCATTACAAGCAGTAATAACTAAAATGAAATTAGTTGAGGGCCGACAAGTTGTAGGGATTGAAGAAATGTTCCCAGAACGGACACTGGAAGAAGCAACGATGCATCAACATCCTCAGATCGATTAACCACAAAATCCATGTCATGCTAATGACAAGAAACAAGAATGACAATGGGGCAAATCAACCAAATGTTTAATAAATTGATTAACCCAGTCAAAAATAAAATAAACCATTAAGAATGAAAGGTCTTCTTCCTTTGGGTGCTACGGTTTAAATGATTAATTTCTCTCTAAATTAAAAGTCTTATTTGAAGCTAAGCTGAATAGCACGTGTATCCGTGATACAGTTATAAGCCATTACATCAATCTCAATAGAGAACTGCACATCTGGGAACGTACCAAGGCTATTTTGGTTCCTTCCTCTCAAAGGAGAACGAAAACAGGCCTTACTACATACGGTATTTCATACAGCGTTACATACCTCCTGAGTGTCCTATTTGAAGATGTGCTGATTCTGTCACAGTCTTCATGAGCCAACTTCTGCCAAATAAAAAATGAAAAAGAATATATATATATATAAAAGACTAAAAAAGTATATAAGACTACATAATTTGCAAAAACCCCTTCACATGACACATCGTTTCAATACAAATTTATTATTCAAACAATATCTGCAGTTGTCGTTAGCGGAGTGCAAGACGAAATGTAGGGAAAGGCGCAAAATCGCTAAATTGCAACGGCTGAAAACAGCAGATGCACTATGCGGTGGGAAAGTGTGACGTCACTCATTTTGAAAATTTTTGAATAAAGAAAAAACTCAATTATAATGCTACCTTATTAGTGAGAACGTCAATGGCCAAAATGGAAAGTGATACCCTTTCCCAACACGGAGATATCAGGTTTCAAAACATTAAACCTCTCCAACAAAACCCCATTGTTTAATGTTGGTTCCTAACTTAAGGAACCAAGGAATATCAACAGAGTTTTGACCAGAGATTTTTGAGATTCAAACGCCTCTAGTTTAAACACTATATACACGACAGGTCTGGTATTTTGGGAAACAGCCATTCCAGGATTGCCTTTCGATATCTGGAGTCAGATTGTATTATTTCTAAAACTATTGATTTGTGACGTCATCGCTTTCCCTCAGCATTTCATGAAGCCAGCCTTTGCCAATTTTGCTGTTGCTTTCTTCCAGGAATATGACAACTTTGGCCGTCTACATCGTGGACACCTATTTTAATAACTCCATTATATATATGTACATCAGACTATAAAAATTTTTACATAACTATATGAATATCAAACTTTCGTTGCAAAACCATTTCAATCCCTTCGTTAAATTTTACATAAAAAAAAATTGAAGATTGACACCCACAGTTACGAAGGTAATTCTTCTTTCTTTAAGTAATTTCTGTTGTAAACTTTAAAAAAAACGCGACACACTACTATTTATCCGAGATACTTACGACTGTAAAAGATTATGTTCTCTCCTAGTCGAATCTAAAAAGGTATTACATTGAATACGTTTTGATACTACTAAGACAGAATGAAAAACAAAAAGCATTGTCCATATACAGCTTTCAATAACTTAGTGCAAGAAAGTGTATATGTGCTACATATGCATGCATGTGTCATCTATACACGCGTGAGTGTATAGAACTTGTGAAATTCTTATATATTTTTGGTAAACAAGCATCGTGGGGTACTTTCATCGTCGTTTGCAAATATCGAGTTCTTACCTCAAATCCAAACTGTGTCGCTGGGGAGCACGAGAACGTATCATCAACGATGTTTAATCCCTACGGAAAGAAATGATTACTTCACAATAAGGAAAGCCATCAACGAATTTCTCTAAAGGCACCTATGTTACCCTTCAAGCCCGCAGGATGTACAAGTGTATATAGTTGCAACAATTATGCTAATAGCGAAAAGCGAGACAGAGAGCTTTTAAGCATATTAAGAGTGAAATTCTTGAAAATTTTCAATCATACGGTGTTCAACACTGTATTTGCTTACAGTTTAACATTTTCTTGGCTTCCTTTCCCAATTCTTACAATATCTAAACGTAGAGGGGCAGAGATGTCTTGAACAAGCGCCTTTTACGAATACAAATGTACAGCTGTTGATATTTACTGCAACAGAGATTTGACTGTTCACGTCTTGATCCCATCTGTTTACAACCAACTTGTCTTTAATTTATCTTTTCTAACCACCCAACTAATATCAACTAGTGTTCAAAACAACGTATAAAATGGTTTATGATTCTCTAATAACTAACAGTCGTATATTGTCAATCGCGTCTGAGTAAATAGAATCGATAGATTAAAGAGTGTGAAAAGGGGGGCTCGGGAACGTACATGGGACAGCAATTACGTCTCCGCGGCTTTCAGTTCCGAAAAATGTCCATTAAATGCAAATCAATATCCATTTTTGAAATAACAAATCCCTAATTTTCATCTGAGGTTCAAATCTGCATCATAAAACCCAATAAAAGCCAGTAGCCTTCAAAGAATGTTGATGCAAACGAGAATAAGAAACTCATAACTAATAACTATTACAACAAATGCATATATAGACTTTTCGGAATAGATGTTATCTTCGGCATACTGTAATTATCTGAGAGAGCGCCCTTGCTCAAATAGTCTCTCCAAAGATGTCTCGCCAAGAGTTTACTGAGCGCCAGCCTCAACCCGAAAAAGCGGCACTCGTTTGGAAAATTGAAACCTCTGGTGAGGAGCTCCTTCAGCAAATTCAGCGAATCTCGAAAGAAATGATTCGTCTTGAGTAATTTGTCTTTTTTCTCAAATAAAGAAGTTGATAAACATTATCTGTAATGACATGCACATTAAGGAGACCATATCTACCTTTTCTTTTGCTGTTCAGACTGCAACATTTTCGCCGTTCTTTGATGCTTCGTGAACACCATTTTACCAGAACAGCAAGTCATATTTCTCTCATTCTTTTTCCACTGACTGGTGCTTTGGCAAAGTTTTCCTTTGATTCCTTTAGAAAGTGATCAATTGGCTCGGGAAACTCTACGTCTCACAAACTGTTCTTCACTAACGATACCAAAAGCTTATCCGTCGTATTTACTCAATTGTTTCAAGTGTACTTTCTTACAAAAAAATTCTTTTCCCATGATCGGCATGCAACACTTATCGTAGACATTAAGTTTTCCTTTTGCCGATATGAGTTCAATTTTGAAATACATCGCAAATTCTATGACGGTCTGTCATGCTATCTTGTCAAAACTGAAGGAAAATTGTTTGATCATTGCATTGCTTTGGTTTAGCTTCCAAAATATATTTGAAAATTCGAAGTACAGAGAAGTGTAGAACATAACAAGATACTTTTCTTGTGGTTTGTGTAGCTTTAGAAAGAAAGACGTGGAACACTGTATTGAAAATGCGGCAAACCAATCTCACAAAAGAGAAATTCGAAATCAGAAGTACTGGAGTATGCAAAGCTAAATGGTAATCCTGCAGCAGCTAGAAAGTTTGGCTTTGACGAATGGCGTATTCGTGATTGGTGGAGGAAAAAGGAGCAACTGAGTGAGAAATTACGTGGAAAGGAAATAAAAAGGTTCGTAGGATATTCGTAAACCTGCCCATGAGATTGTTGCGAGTCAAGTCCTTGAATGGATCTATGATCGCCGTGAAATCCTTATGAAAAAAGGAAAAACTATATTTGAGGCAATCCTCATCTGAAACATTTGAATCGTTTGTAACTACTGATGGGTGGCTACGTAACTTCTTGCCAAGAACGGACTTACTCTTAGAAGACGCACTTCTGTAGCAAAGAAAGACCCAGAACTGCCTATCGAAAGACTTAATACATACGTATATTTTGCAAGAAGGTTACAAATAAAGTTCACGTTCAAACCTTCTCCGATCTACGCAATGGAGGAAACACCTGTTTGGTAAGATATGGTCGGAACGACAACTATAATCAAGAAAGGGAGTCAAGATGTGGTTTTAAAATCGCCTGGCTAAAAAAAAGCACGTGTCTCCATGTTCTTGACTGCACGAACAGATGGTACGAAGATGCAAGCATTCATCGCCTTCAAAGGTGAGAATAGTTAAGTCAGACAGTTAAAGGAAGAGCTCCAGGGAACAATGTTTTCTCGGAACAATAAATCAGCTTGTTAAAAAAATTCTGGGCACTCTTTCTCTCGCGTTCTCTCTGCTTGTGTGGGGCTCTACAAAGTACGTGCAAGCTCCAGACGTGTCTTGAAAGAAGACATTTAAGGCTAAGGTTTCTGAGGAGTGTTTTGAATGGCTACCAACAGATGGCATCAATCCCACAGAAACTGGAAATACAAATCTTCACCACCTCGAGTTATCATGAAGTGGATATTGAAAGTGTGGGACCAAATGACATCAGAACTCTTCTCCAAAATATTTTAGTCGAGTGCATTGAACATCTTCATGGACGGGAGCGAAGATAGTGACACCCATTGCTTTAAAGCACGTTAGCCATGTAAAACAGGATTTGTTATGGTTAAAGATCAAGTACTAGGTTTGAATGAACCTGATGGAAATCCATTCATCCAAGCTGAAGTGCACATTGAGAACGATATTTCTTTGTCGACGGTCGACGATCTTTGCGTTGTCCTCTATTTTTTTTGTTCAGCCGTCCGAAATGGCTAGATTTTCACTTCTTTTCACATAAATTTTCACTTCTTAATGAGCACCACGGCTCCACTGACTGTTCCCTCGAACGAGGGCCCATCCTACAAAGTCAAAAATTAAATGAGAGCCAGGTCTCAAAAATTCAAAGTGCCGTACGCAGCTCCGTTTGACAGGCGTACGTTGAAGAAATCGAGAAGTACGATTTATGTCATATAAAAATATATGTCATATGAAAATGCACGCGTTTCAACAAAAAGAAAGAACATAGGAATTTTATCTCCTTTGTTGACGTCCACAGAAACGAGATTTCCTGTTCCGCTTGTTTACACAAGTGTCTTGTGATGTGACTCCTGGCCTGATGATAAAAAAGCCACGGAGGTATTTTGAGTTAGCTTGAGTGTTTTGAACACTGTTGTGACTTGTGTTTGAAACTTGGCGCTTGATGTTTTCGGTTAATTTCGCCACAGTTTTGTCACAGAAAATGAAGTAAGGTAAGGGCAATACAAAATGTTGGGGAATAAAAAAATATTATCTGGAAGTTTTTCACGTACGGAGTCGTACACATTCTTTCACTATCGTACGCCCGTAGGCCCATTTTTTGAACCCTGCTTACATAGTAATATGATGTAGTTTCAAATCAATTGTTGACCTGCTATTTCTCACAATGTGACCTACTCTGCCTTGCCGAGTTTTATATTGGTTGAAAAATCCAAGATGTCTTATTCTGTTGCTGTGTTTGCCTATTGAGAGGCGCGGTTCGTACGACGTTATGACCACTGCCTACTTTCCATTTTCTCAAAATGGTTACCATTTTAGAACATAGAAAGAAATTTCTCTTCTTCTTATGAATTTTTGCTGTAAAACACCGGTTGTCTTTTTCGTGAAGTAGTTTTAGCTTTTTCTTTTGTAGGTACTGTGACAGTCTATGTCTTTAGCCTTGACGTCCTAACAATTCCAGTACCAAAACTCCTATTACGAGCAAAATAAAATACAGGGTCAAACCACTGATCTCTAAAAAAACTGGATCGAGCATCTTCTGTGTCAAAGTAAGGTCAGTAGTTGAACGCCATTTCAGTCCCCATCACACAAAGCTTATAAACAATGTTACGTAACATGACGGACTTTCCCATGCTATTTTAACTAATGGGGTCCAGTACTCGTGACTACACTTTTTCACAGTCGGAAACAATTGGAAGCGCGATCCGGTTTTTCTTAGAGATCAGTGGCTCAAACTGACTCTATCTCGGGACTCCCCCTTCTCATTCTTTCAAATCGGATATTGTAGCACTACGTCAGAACATTGTAAATATTTTTCGGATATTTGCACCGATACTTATGATCTGTGGGATCAATCGGTTTGTTGCGAAGGTCATGTTCCTTGCTCTTCTTTATACCTTATTGAAATTGTGGAAGATTACTATAGCTAAATAAACGGTGAATATGAGGCAAACCTGTGACTGGTATCTCAAAGGCTTGTAAAGATATCTCACATGTAGTTATATCCATTCAGACATCCTGGCATTCATTCACACTTTGGTCCTTCGATGTACCTTTGCATTTGGTTTTCCGCTAATTCTTGCTCTTTTTCTGCATCTACGTACCCTTTTATCAAACAATGCATTTAGCTGTGGATCTTTTCATTTGCCTGTTCGTGCCAGCGCTAGGGCCTTTGGAACCTTTTCTCCTTGCATTTATCACTGTTTCAAATTCCCATCTTCTTGGTGTTATGTTCCCACGACTTGTCGTTGTATTACATCATCTCAATGATATGGCAATTCAACAAGGCTTCATGACCGTCTTGTTAAGGTGTTGGACGCTTGATCTATGGCCTCTCAGTGCTGCTGATACAGTGATACAATTCGTCCTTAGTAAGCATTATTACATCCCAACGATGGTGAGATTTCCAGGTTGTTCCAGGCTTGCAATATTACAATGAGTATTTCTTTAATGTTCGTTAAAGCTGTAGTTACTTAGGATAAGCGAAAAGCCACAACGTTGAAGTGTTAAACTTGTTTTAACTATGGCGGTAATGAAGTGGCAACCGTTCTTAACCCAGGGTATTCATTCATTATCACCTGAGAAATGAAGATGACAATGCTACTATTGATGAATTTTTTACTTTATACAGAGACAAAATGTTCCCAGCGCTTGGATTTGGTGCACAGATTCCTCCTGACTTCAACGTAAGTGATCAGAAGCAGTAATTTTTTTTGGAGGGAGGGGTGGTTATGGTGAAACCAAACCCCGAAACTTTAAATCTGTCGAAGCAAAGCCATGTTAAGAAGTGCACGAAAAACATTTATTGGGCCCCTATCTTTGTTTCAACTAAAATTGAATAGGGTCCTACAATATACTCCACAACGTTCATACGTTCTTGTTTATTTTTCTGGCAATCCTGACAGATTCACTGAGCTACGTTGTTTGTGCAGACCTAAGAGTAGCATTGTAGTATATACAGTATAGTCCCACGTAATTCCCGACATTGAGCTTTGTTTGTAGAATGAGTCGAGTTGAGAATGTTTTCCATTTGAAACAAAATGCCTTCCATTGTTACCAATTCTTCTTGAATGTCAGTTTTCTTGATAAGGAAGGGATTTTTATACCAGATGATTCGATCCTATTGATGTTTCCTAGGCTGTCTATTTACAATTTTCTGAGATAGATTAACAAAAGAAAGACATTTTGACCATCCAAGAAGGGATCACAAATTTTCCGTACATTAGTATCGCGTAAAGGTCTTGGACAACGTGTACGACGTATCGCCATAATTACTAAGTAGCTGACAATAACTCCTGTTTTCTAAAATGCAAGCGTTAGTACATAATAGCTACGATCTACTAATGATACACTGGTAAGAAGATGCTCTTACATGGGCTAAGAAGTCTTTTATCATGATGAACATGTATTGACCTGAATGTTTACATTAGAGTGATGCAGACTGTGACGGGTCACTACTTTCTGGGACATAACGAACCCATTCTGTAAGGACATCCTGATATTTGAGCTCTTGCCTTAAAATTATCAGTGTATTCCATTTTAAATTGTTTACCAATTATCTTTAGAGACACGTCACGTCACCATTTATCTACATTTCAGGTCAACTTCGAGTTTCCATTGAACTTCAATTTCGGCAACCCGTATTGTAATGGTAAGTTTCTTTAAAGTATGTTATGCATTTGACTTTTATAAGCCAAAAGATCAACCTTGATGTCATATGGTGACGACTGGTAATGGCTACGTCAGTTAGAAGGCGGTCTTTATTTTTGATGGCTCGTGCATCATAGTGCAGTCAGGAGTGTTTGTAGATGAAGCATTGTTGAATTCTTGAAGACTTCCCCCTCTTCGCCGAAAACAGAAAATAAAACTGCCGGAAACTGTAAATTAAAGATGCACTATAAGTTACTCTGTAGCTACAAGCTGACGGCAGGGTGTAAAGGGATCCCATTATTCACGAATAAGCTCTCCCATTATTGAGAGGGGGGAGAGAAAGAAAATGCAAACGAGAAGTTTTAAGTGTTACTCATGTCCTAAATGTGTTGATTTGCTATTAAGGTCAGCAAAAAGGAAAGAAACTTATTTGGTTTTCACAATCACTCCCTTATACAATTGCAGATGTTAAGTGCCAGTTCTGAAGATAATGGCACCTACGTAAGGTATGAGTGACGTATTACTCCTTTTCCTGTTAAGATTTATTTGGTTTTCACAATCACTCCCTCATACATTTACGGACATTTAGCCCCAGTTCTGAATATGATGAGACCTACTTAAGGTACGGGTAAGATAGTGCTCCTTTTCTTACTAAGACTTCATTTTTTTGGTCATTGCAAGACTAATGTTCTGTGGAAATGTAAATTAAGTCTTTTAAATTTATGAAAATCGTGCCAATCTACAACCGAACACTTAAAGCAGTAGCCCCGTGGTCCTTGCCAGTACATTTTTTACCTTCGACACATTTGTTCTTTTGATTCAATAGTTTACATTGTTACTGTTGTCGCCCGGCAAGTTCATTGGGGACAGCGAGATTACTAGGTTTAAAAAGACCCAATAAACAACCAAAATAACAAAAGCATATACAGCTAGCTAATAATAATAATTTTTTTTTTTAACATTTCAACGCCACATATTCATTCTGCAAGTTAATCAAAAAGAAGCTTTAAGATTGTAAATACCATTCTCACTGTTTTCACCCACTACGAAGGGGACAGCCAGATTATATAGAAGCGGGTATTGACGTCACAACAACAACACAAACATATTCAACACATTCAAGAAGAAGAAGAATTAATACAACTACTAACAATGATGCATTTCAGCACTACAATATGAACATGCTTATAATCCTGCTTTTAGCCATAGTCTTTACTTTGTTAGTGTCCTGCTTTATTTAGGTCTCAATGGTATTTTGGAAGCTTACCAAGGGGCGCTTCATCAAATTCGTTTATATGGACCAACCAACTT
>JAAAKL020005976.1:0-18585 GCA_010016065.2 Carybdea cf. marsupialis auct. non (Linnaeus, 1758)
TTTTGCCCTTTGTGGGCTCATCAGTGCAGAACAGAGCCTTGAGACTGAATTCTAGCTATGTAACTAGCAAGGCTGCTACAAAGCAATTTAAAGAATTCATATATATATATATATATATACATATATATATATTTGGCTCCAGAGTGATTAAGGATTCAAAACAATTGGATATCACAGTAATGAACAAAGGAAGGGGTTTGTCCATTGACTCATTTGTAAAGGCTACCAACACCCATCATATGTCTCCATGCTCATTCATGTCACCCATTCCATATGAAGGAGGCCATAGCTTGCAATACACTTAACAGAGCAAATGCAGTGGACAGGGAATTGAGAAAGTAGGGATGCCTTTGTTCTCTCCTACCCTCTAGCTCTAATTTAAAAGATTCATAAAATCCTTACAGAGAACCACACTGTACTCACTCTGTATGAAGAGCATACAAAGGTTCTCCAAGAAGTGCAAGTTGTTTCTTTTCACAGAGAGAAAAGTCTAAAAAGCAAAATGGTGAGGGTGAAGGCAGACAAATTAACTGTTTCAAATACTTGGGAAGTCAAATTAGCCGCGACCTCTAACCTTTAACTGAGATCAAAAATTGCATTGCTATTGAAACATAGTCTTAGTTACATTGACCTACAGCTGTGAATCATGGACATGTGAATCATGCAGAGCCAGAGAAGACAGTCAATGCTCTTGAGAGGAAGTGTTACTGAACAATTCTGTGAATTCCATACACAACACACAGAACTAATGAGAGTATCAAAGGAGAAATTGTTTAAAGAAAAGGGAAACAAAGAAATGTTGCTGTCAATTGTGAAAAAGAGGAAAAGGACGTAGTTGGGACAAATCATTTGTAACCGTGATTCTCTCAGTTTAGCCCATGCCATAATGCATTGAATGTTACCAGGAAAAAGATCTAGAAAAAACTGGTTACACAACATCACTGGGTAGACAATTCTTTCGGTGGTTGATGCTACCAAGAGAGCAGTGGACAGGTGATAGTGTAAATGAACTGTTGAAAACATGAAAATGAACTTATGGCCAAATGGCTACACACAAGTGTGATGATGATAAGAGGGAAGATACCCTACACTATTGCACCAACTCATTCCAGCCACGAAGAGGAGGGAAAATTGAATTCCCTGCCATATTGTGAAAGAAATACAAACTTTCAGCAACATATACAATAACAGAACTTTAAACATTCATGCAGGGCCTATTCATTGCAACAGTAGTCTTGTAGTTTATCTGCTTCAGTGTAGCACCTGTGGGATACAGTATCTTGGGTGCACATCCAAGGCATAAATTTAGTATCAGCACCGATAATTATAAATTGTCACACAGACAATGTCTTAAGAATAAGGATTCTCTCCAGAGTCAACAAGTACCCCAAGCACACCTCCACAAATATTTTTCTTCACTTGACCAAACAACAAAAAAGATAATAAGTTTATTCTCATTGACAATACATACAATGGCAGAACCTGATGCAACAAAGTTTTGCCAATATAAACTCAACTCCTTCACCCCCCCCCCCACCACCACCACCACCACCACCAACTAAACACGAGATAAGTAAATAACCTCTGACACTCCCTATTCATCTGCTGACTCCTCCTCCATGGTTGTGTACCCAGGTCTCAAATTGCACAACTTTGCTATGCTTTTACTGGGTAAGGATATATGGAATGGAGGGTTCTGGTAGTGCTATTACCTACAGGGGATCAGTAGATGTCACCAATTCAAGTACTAATAAAATTGTGATTAGTATCCATGTTCCAAGCATAACACCATGCAGAAAATTCTTTCATGTACATAGCTTCGCGAACTTATTTTGCTTATATGATATAGTTTCACTTAGGTAAGATAGTAGACTGGTAAAAGGTTTTTAACAACTAAAATCTAGTTGGTCATCTCAGTGCATTTTAGTGTTATATGTTCTTATGCTCTTAACTACATAGTTTACAGCTTTTTTACACACACATATGGTATACATATATACACATATATACATGGTACACACATGGTATACACATATACACACACATTTATAGTATACATACAACCTTCTTGCAATCACCTCGCTATGAATGTGAATATGATCAAGCAAAAAAAAGTTTAAAACATAAAACTTGTTAAAAAGTCAATCATCATTCTTCATCATGCACTATTAGAGATAGCTACATCTTGAATATGTAAATATATAGTGATTCAAGTGGTCTGCAATCACCAATGTGTATAAATATTATAATTTATCAAAAATACACACTTTTAACTACATTTGGATAGTATCTTCCTCAGTTTTCTGTTAAACTTTTCTGTCAAACTGAAAAAGATAATAATCTAAAGTATTGGGATAATTTGTATTTTTTGAGAAACACACAAATATGTTTAGATTTGATAATTTCAAGACAATTTTAATAAGGGTACATGTAAGGTATACATACCAACATGGCTGCTAGTACATCTTTATCTTATATATCATTCTTTATCTAACTATTATCTCATCTGCTAGACTTGAAGAAAGGTTACCAGCTTGAACAAATAACTGACAAAAAAATATTTACCCCCTTTACCTCCTACAAAATTCAAAATAATATATCAGTAAACATTTACCATTTTAAATTGACTCCTAACCATGCCTGGCAAACTCCCTTTTGAAATGAAATCTTTCACTGCCCACTCTCCCTTTAGTATTTTACATGTAGTAAGTTTTGTTTAGCAACATAAAAAACCTTTTCATTTATGTACTGGTCTTACCATTCTCTTGCCTGGTTTTAACCCTGTCAACCACAATGCTAACAGGTGTCTAGTTCGTGAAGCACAGTAATTCATAATTTCTTAAAATGTCCTCAGTCAGTACTTTCAAAATTGTTCCTTCTTAAAATATGACTCCGAAAATATCTGCTACATCATCAGAGCGATATATTACTACTAGATCAATAGTATCATTTTTAAAAAGGATCAGCTAAACAGAGGAGGATATTGTCGTTAGATGTTTACAGTTCGTTTAATGATATTATGACCTAAAAGTTTGCTTATACTTGTAATACTACAGTAAACAAGGTACACGAAGAATATATGCAGGCCTATATGTATATATATATATACATGAAAACATATTTTTATATATACCAATTGGAGTATAAATTTAAAATTGGAGTAAATGCTTCCTGTAAAATTATTTCCCGTTAGCACTTGTACGTAATAAATCTCCAATCGAATACAAAAGGCGTTCATCAATAAATGGCAATCAAACCTGCTATACATAATGACATAACTGAGAGAATGAACAACTGGCGTGAGTCGGAGGGTTTGACCTTCCAAAAAGTAAGTCAGGCGCAAGGAACTGGTTAATGCCTTTATTATCTGCATGTGATTGTTCGTCTTGATGTCTGCATCCATTTTATCACATAACTTTTTAGAAACTCTTAAGACATATACCTGTACAAACAAAATACAACAATAGGCTTTCTACCTCAGCGGCAAATAAGAACTGCCGATTGATATACAAAGTCTTATCTTTTAACCTTCGCCCAATACTATACGAAGAAACCTTTTATCAAGAAAGCTGCGGTTCATCGTTAATATTTCCTCTCCCCTTGCAAGAAAAAATTCCTAGTTACGGCTCTTCGCATTTTCCCCTGGGGATTCTGGTGAAGCATTTAAATACATTTCCATACTGATTTCACCACAAGACAAGTGGCCTCGGTAAACTTTGGAGGTCTTATGAAACTCACTACTTCGAAAGGTTTTGGACCTCTTGTCACGTGCAATTGTGATAGGGGGAGGCTCTACATTGAAACGAAACGTGTCCCTCCGATCGCTGCACATAAGCATGAGATATCTACCCTCGACCTCAATATAATACAAATAGCAATATCATATCCCATACTGATAGCAATACCAGGTGACCTGAGGAGTGGGGTAGGGCATAGGACCATGTCATAAGGCGTGACAGCTTAGCCCATCCTAAAATCATTTACCTTGTCATGCACTGGTTAATAGACGAAAAGGAAACTTTCTATATGCCACTCATTAGACAGAGATATAAGAAATCTTCACAGTTTACATCAGTCACTGCAATGTCATCAGGCTCATCACTCCAAATCTCAACACTCATATCTGTAACTTATTCGAAGTCCTGTAAAATTGCCTCGTAACTTAACAACAAAACAATAAGAAATGACTACAAATACTTACTTTCCTCTTGGAAAGAACCGACGTAAAAGATACTGTTTGAAACGGCCGACATCGCTGTACCTCGCGATTACTTTCGTTCTCCGATAACTCAAAGAAAATGAGATCTCAAAAATGGGAAATGCGAGTTTGTTATCACGAAGATTGTGACCGGTGTAATATTTCGTTTACAAATATACCGTTGGCAAGAAGCAACAATTCTTCACAACAAACAAATATCAGGTACATCCGAGCTCTGCTTCAAATCCAGGGGCTCAGAACAGTGATTTAGTGATTTAACCATCGATAAATTAAGTGTTGCCTACACATTTGATTATCAAGTCCACTCCAGGATGAATATTACTCGGTGATCTAGGTCACATTTATTTATCACCTTTCTGTTATTCCGATGTTAAGTGCTTTGCAAATCCAGACACAAAAGCATACTTTGGGATTGTAAGATAAAATGTATATCTATTACACCATTTGATTGTACGCAGTGTGATAATCCCAGCCTGAAATTAAATCATTTTTCGTTCTTGCTATCAGCTACAACCTGTCCTTCGCCAAGTGTTAGCGTAATCCGAACCTTTGTTGTGGAGACAATTTGGACCATAGGGAGCTAAAACATCCATTGTTTAACAAACAGATGTTGCTGTGTTTATATTTAGAAACCCAACTCTTTGTGGCATTGATCAAACCTTAAATGACAGAAACAAACATATAATGGGCGATCTATATTCACGCAACTGGATCTGAACAACGCTAATAGGAGAAAATGAAGAAATTGAACTAGAAAGTACTAAGTTTGCACGACATTGTTAGCGAATACAGCCGTCTGCATATTGAATATCAATAATATCTAAACTATCTTCTCTTTTGATTTTTTTGCGTCAGCTTGAAAAAGTTGCGAATGTCTTTGCCCCATTGTACTGGTGCTATTTTCAAATTTGATACTGTTGAGGAGGGTTAGGAGGAGTTGGAGCCCTCTTATTTAACTTCGCACATACTGAACTTTGGTAATCTTTTGTCCTTTGCTACTAAAACAGTAAAAATAAGTTTGAATTTTAACTTATGCAGTTCGTCAGATTATGACCGGCCTTACGCTTCAGTAAGTGTAGGCTACAAGTTTTTGTCTGTTCTCGCATTACGTCGTATTTACAAGGGAAAAAGAGCGACAAGTAACGAAGAGTTGGACGTTGGGAGATTGCTTAAGGATACTTACAACCGAAATATCCTTGTTTGTGCTCGGTTTTTATAATGTTGGACCCTAGAAGTCACAAGATGATCTACAGGAAACAACAGGATTCCCGTATACCGCAGAAACAAACTACATCGCAAACAAAAAGGGTTATCGCATTACTTTCTTTATTCCTGGAAATTTATAGTTAAGGTCTAATTTCGAAATCTATCGTTGTCGAGGATGGCCATTAGTTTTTAAATCCCAAAACATTTCGAGCGCAGATTTGTCAAAAGAAAGACTTATACCCGTTATTCAGCTTGTGAAGAACATGCCTATTTCTTGTAGGCCTATAGCTCCTGATGATTCACGCACTTTGCAGAGAATGACAGCGTATGTTGGTCTCAGAGGGAAGTTCTAGCCCAAGTTTGGTGTTGGAGAAATTTCCCTTGACGACGACCTGTATGTCGCAGCACAAAATCTGGCTAAAAGCTATCCTGAGGACTTGAATTGATGACGTAGCTAGTATATTTTAATTCATTTTAAAAGGTCTATGAAAGGAAGGAGCTCTTCTTCATTATTGACGATTCTGCTTATGAACGATTTGCTAATGTTTCGATTGCACTAAAACTGTACCTGTGAGTTTTCGTCGCAAAATCCAAAAGATGGCTTTTGTTTTCAAAGCTTAAGCTGAATTACTTGAAAACTCAATATGGCAACGTAGGTTGGGCCTTTTGTCCGTTCTTTTGCTGAAGAGACAATTGCGGAGATGTTTCTGTTTTTCATCTGTAAATGACAATTTTGCAGAAGACAAAGTAAGACACACGTTCCTTTGAATTCAGCACTAAACATGCTCGAACATTATAGTATTTTATCTTTGTTTTTATGCTTAGCTTATCGGTTTTTATCAGTAAGGAACGACTTTTATGTAAAACTAGCTCCTTTTAATGGATATATCTGTAAAGATATAATAACAAATCTGCTTTGAATAGGAAGTTTTAGGACACAACATTTAGGCATTAGAAGTTTGCGGAAAGACCACATATATAAAAAGTCGGTGGGTAAACATTGCTCTCAGAAGATGTTTTGGTCCATTGGCCTCGCAGTCTCTGAAGCCTACCCTGATCATCACCGTGAAATATGGGGAAAATTAAAACGGTGTAAGTAGGCCCAAACCTAACGTCTTTTGAATTCAATCATTCAGAAAGTTGGAGAAACTTAATTTCGCCCAAGCGAGTTCACGAAGCCGTACCGGCATAGTGACCTCGGAAAGGAATGTCCAGCGTAACTTACAATATATGTTTGAATCTTCTCCGCCTTGTATAGCAGGAGCTGATGAGCTGTGAAGAGAGTATTCTTTTATGTTGAACTTTAGATTAGTATCAGAGAATATAAGCTCCGCTTCTGCACAGTCAAACTTTCCATCAAACAATTCGCTATTAACTTCTCTCACGGTGATAATCGTAAAAGTAAGTTGTACAGGAGATTTCGAATCTCAAGTTTATGGTTAAGAGGCCACAACAGGCGAAGGAGAAATGGAAACCAAGACTATTAATTTCAGCAGCCAAACTGCAAACCGGAAGCTACGAATATGATGATGAGTCATACATTTTTAAGCCCTACCTACGACATGCAATTAAATCTTAAGACAAGGTGAGATGAAACAGGAACATCTCTACGAGGGCGGATTTTAAGGGTGGATTATATCATGAGATAACATTAGCCACCACTACAAGTTTGCAACGAAGTTCTGAAAAACAGTTTCCACTATTCGTATGGTAGGGGCTATTTCACTACAAACAAATATTTTTGGATTGATAGATGTACATAAAGATCACAAATTGGAATTACAAATCTAACGGGAAACGACTACCTCATCCTACAAAACCGTTTGAAACCAATTCTATTGCAAAGTTCTAGAGCAACTTAGGCATACGTAACTACGATATCAGAAGGCTTCATGCTTGGTCCCATGAGGTGTTTGTGATAACTGCACCAACTACTCCAGCGGCTGGCCATGTGAAAATCGTATATTCATAGAGCAGTCCGGTTATAGGAGGCAGTTTACATCCAGGTGGGGCGACCTTAATCGCCATATACTTGTTTGTTCTTCTATAGACCTTGCACACTATCCCGCAATTGAATGCTGTCTATGGCAACAATCTTGGACGAATACACTCTTTCATGACCAACTTCAAAATCTCGGTTTTGTGTCCCAGCCCTCAATAATATTTTGGTTGTTTGTTTTCATGGGTTTTAGGTTTGTAAGTTAAAATACGTAAACTATAGCTTTTTTATACTGTCCCTCTCCACAATTTTTTTTGGTGATTAATCGACTGGAGCAGACAATTGTAAACTTTGAAAACTCGATTTTCTTTTTCCTTTTCCCTTTAAAGCCAAAAGTGTGAATTTTGGAATCGAAAGCTGCCCGGCATTTACTCTGAAAGCAAGCCTTGCTAGTTCTTATTCTCTAGGTCAGTGCATCAAACTATTTTAAAGCGATAATAATTTAATAATGGAAATGAGTAGTAAAATACCAGCTTTAAACCCAATCAAGTAACTTGAGTCACTTTAAACCCTGAACTCGCATTCATTTTTATTTTTTAAATTAAATTATAATGTTTTGTATTAGAATTAAACATCATAAGACTAAGCAGGAGGTTAGGGACAAAAGAGAAGGGTTTAACCTTTCAGAATATGTAAAAGAAGGTGATTAGTGTCGAATGAATAATACTAGAATACGAAAAATGGGGTGTGAATGAGTACCTTTACACAGAAAGTAAAAGTAACCCAGACTCTCAATTGCATGAGAAGACTACAACAAAATTGTTGCAGAGATAAAAAGGAAGACATAATTTGGGATGATGCATAAACACATTAGAACAGTATCAGTATAGTTTGGGTATATTTGAAGTTCGATTTCAGACAAGGGATGCAATGACGTACCTAGTTAAGTATTCAATACAGACCGATGGACAGATACAACAATATTAGAATAGGCGCAACAGATCATTGTATTGCAAGCTTAGGAATCTGTACATTTCTTGCAACTAAGGGATAGTGTATACTTCTAGCCACTTTATTTTGAGCTGTAGTAAATGCTTAAAGTTACAACAGTGTTAATTTGTGTGTTCGTGTGCGTGTGTGTTCGTGCGTGTGTGCTTGTCTGTCTGTGTGTATTAGGGAAAGTACGTCCAATATTCCGCATGTAAAAGGTCGTAGGCCTTATTATTGTTGTCCTATTTCTAACATATTCATCATTATAAAAGTAGAAACACGGTAACAGTTAAAGAAATATGGATTTATCATCAGTTGGATGTTTTAAGTGTCGGGACAGAGCACATTCAGAGTTTTAAAAAATTCTTCATGATCGACTAAGTGTCCAGTCCCATTTTCTAAACCATTTACAAGTGGTAATTTGTCTATTGCTACAACATGCGTAATACTTATTGGTTGAAAATCAACAAAGAGTCGATTAGCTTCAGATTGCTGAACTTCCTAATAACTATAATAACAGCCCGATTGCGGAACCATTGAAGTTGCTAATCTCTGCAGTAAATATTGCCCTCGTGCCTTATGTCATTTCAGATTTTTAAGCTTGGATCCAGGCCCAATACTATGCACAGCAAAGCCTATAATGCTTGGATGATAATAGTTTTCCATAACAACGCTAGAAACAGAGTAAAACTCTTTGAAAGGAGGGAGTGTTATTCCAATTCTCTATGCAGTTGTAAGCAGCCTGGATAAAAATAATCTCTACCTGATCTTGGTAAAACATTGTTTTGATCTGCAAGAAGCTGTGCGGTTGCTCATTTCCATCTTTTTCTTGGCAACAACTAACCTGTAACCGAGATTTATTCCCTTTCATTTACATTGGGTAGATTGTTGTTTTGTCTGCTTCGTTGAAAGGTTGTTTGCGCTTTTCTAATGGACGAGACATAGAGGATCCGATTTCTAGAAAATTCTGGAACTTGTACAAAATTCCTATCCCTTCGAAATTGAGTTCACGGATCAGTGTGGATCTTAAGATTAATAAGGACGTCAGTACATTATTGTTATGATGTACGCAAGTTTAAAAAATAACCTTGGCTGTTTTGTCTACCTTTAGAAAGAAGGACGCTTTCAAACTATTCTTCGACGACACAACTGGACCTTCATTATCATGACTTGCAAATTAATATTTTGCGGTCAAGAAAAATTATTCTATACATCACTCTGACGCAATACTTACGTGAGATAGTTCGTCTACACACATTTATAAGAAACTCGTAACAACGAAGTCGATCTCTTTGAGGCTTCGGCGGCATAAAAGTGTAGTGTAGTCGAATTGCAGGTATATTGGTGACACCGTGTTTATAAGCAACTGAAGTATCTGTAATAGTATTGGCGAATTAATACAGTTCGTTCTTTGTAGCAACATTTGACTCCATAGAAGTACAACCAAGGGAGGTTTCCCGACCTGTGGGGCTCTGGGCACTTTTCCAACGCTGGGCCCTTTTAAAGAAATGTTTTATTGTCAATATCTCCTCGACTTACTTAGCTCACATGGTATGGGGCTTTCACAGTGCCTATCGTGTAGAATAATATGGAGTGCTGCGTGTGTATACATTGAGAAATAGAAAATTACTGAAAAAGCTTTTTGAAAAAGGAGAAATCAAAGTAAAAAATTGACTGAAAGTGTCGGGCCCCTTCTTGAGCGCTATGCCCTGGCCTACCTCCCTGTCCGTCATATCCTAAAACCGCCACTTAGTACAACTTACTTCTGCAGAACTACAATCTAATAAAAAACAACAAATAAGGAGTTGCTTGAACAGAGTGCTTCACGAAATGATGCTACAAGTTCGGAGAGTGATCTGACTGGTTTTCAAAGGTCTGTAAAAGTCCTCAGAGCTTAGAACTAGAAGCACGAGTTCGTACATTTTAGTTCAATTTCGGAAACATCGACGGACGATTTTAACATCAGATACAAATATGTCTGGACAATTGATCATGGTACCAAAAACATCAACATTTTTGATTTGATGAAAATGACTTGCAAAGGAAAGGCAACAGTAAAACGTAATTTCTTAAAGCTATTATTGCATGCTGTAGCCTAGAGAAATCTCAAAAAGCGTTTTATACGTTTCTAAAATGATAAATTTCCAGAAACTGCTTGAGAGCTAAGATGGCTCAACTAACGAAACAGGATCCAGACTAACTAAACAAAACCAGAAGTAGCATGATGGAATGGAATCGTATCCAGCAAACAAACCTAATTTTCGAGAAACGTTTGGTTAGGTCCTTAGGTGCTTTCATCTAGTTGGGCAGTAAACTCTCAGCTCTTGGTCTCGCCTATTGGATTACATGTCTAACCATGCAACAGTAATTTTCAAAAGGTCTTTTGAAGATTTATTTCATTTATAGCCTTCTCCTTTAGTATTTGCTGCAGTTCTTGAGAGTTGCCATTCACTATCCTTTTATGATCTGTTACATGAGTCGTAAAAATTCACACTGTTTGCGAAAATACTTCGTAAAAATTTGATATCAGATTGGGATAACAAAATTTCACCTCAGGTATCTTTATTGGAAGGTATCCAGTTTGTCTAACGTGTCAACATTTATCTTTCAAGATTGATGGCACTCTAATAATGCCGTGTGTAGATAAGTCCCTGTACACTTTTCTCTATTCTCCTGTGGAACACTCATTTAAAGACCTGAGATAGCTCTTTGAATTTCTAACTCTTAGCTAGCAGACGTCTCCCTTCCTGCTCTTTTATAAAAAATCATACAAAACTTGTCGTATTTACATTTTAGTTCATTTTCAAGACTGTTCCTTGGTCATTATGTCATTTTGAGACCCTACCTTCGTTGACTTTAGACTCGCTCTTAAACTTCCGATCATCTTCTTTTAGATTATTAGATTACTGCCCCTTGTTTTGTATTTGAGCGGGGGGAGGGGAGAGATATTTTACAGTTTCTGCTAAAAGTGTCCAACAGTGATCAATGCGGAGGAAAAGTGATGACGTCACAAATAAAAAATTTTGGAAATAGGACGATTCGACTCCAGATACCTGAAGACAACACTAGAATACGCTGCTTCTCAGAATACGAGACCTGTAACGTATATAATATTTAAACTAGAGGTGTCCGAATTTTAAACATCTCTGGTCAAAACTCTGTAAATTTTCCTTGGATCCTAACATTAGGATCCAGTATCAAATAGCAGGGTTTTGTTAGAGAGATTTAAAACTTTGAAACCTGATATCTCGGTGTTTAGAAAAGGTACGACTCTAAATTTTGGCCACTGACGTTCTTACTAATAGGGCTACATGAATATTGAGTATTTTTTCCGTAGTTCAAACATTTTTTAAATCGTGACGTCACCCTTTATCTCTGCATTGATAAGGAACCGGGGGGCATGCCTTCTTTTCTACTATTGTTGTTTGTAGGGACAGTTATTTTCTTTGATTTTTCGGCCCACTTGAAAATGTGGTATATAATAGATCAATAATGTGGTAATGTTCTCAACGGCTCTGCAACCACCGCCACCGTCAGACCCCTGCAGAAATTCCTGTATACACCACAGGATAGAGAGTATTTACTCGAATAACTTTATTTATTCTAAGCTTTTACTCAAAGTCGTGTTGGAACTCTGTCTCCTTAAACGGTGCTTGAACACAACCTTTACAAAAAAAAATATGTACTGTGTTTTCCCCTCATAGGTATAACCAGGTGCTTATGCAAGAAATAAAATTCCACGAAGTAGCGAAAATAATTTTTTTACTTCAAAGAGGTTTTTCATCTGACACTCCTCAGAGTACAAAATTGTCAGAATGGAACACGAAAGGGAAGGAATAAAACCAATACCCAACTGTGTTTCAAAGTAGTCAATCAGAACTTTGACTGGCAGATTGGTGTTGTTTTGACCAGTAAGTGCCAGTGGACCTGAATGGGTTAACCGAAATGGCCCAAAAAAATGACAAACTTCAACCGTTGTTTACTATAATGCGACCACAGCAACATACAGGCAAATCGGCCTGTTAACGCTGAAATACAAAAATATCGAAAACAGTTTCTTTTGGTGAATGGTTATTCCATGGCTACTGCTCACATGCAGCAATGATTTATGGATGCTGTTGAAATACAGATATCATAATTTTCTTAACATGTAAGAGTCGTGAGTGATATTGTGAAACTATTAGTAAATGGAGGCACAAGGAGCATGTCATGAAATCTAGTCTCTTGATGTCAAGGAAAATGGCTTCAAAACAATTTATGGGACTTTAACAGAGAGCGATATGGAGAATCCACTGCAACACTGTGGTAACGAAATGGGATTAAAAAAAACTCTAACAAGATTTTTCAGAACTATAGAAGGCGTAGAAAATGGCTTCAAAACAATTTATGGAACTTTAACAGAGGGTGATATGAAGAATCCACTGCAACACTGTAGTAGCGAAAAAAACTCTAGCAAGATTTTTGAGAACTATAGAAGGCGTAGAACTTTTCTATTCTTCATTGCTAGCTGTCAACACTAACAACAATAACCATGTTCTAATCTTCAGTTTCACTACCAGAAATATTAGAATTTAGTAATTAGACCAATGTGCATAGCTCGATTTCCCCATTGCTTTGCACCTGCAAATCATTACTTGTATAATGACCCAATTACTGCAGACAACAATGAGAGTGATCTAGAACGATTAAGATTAATCCCCGTACTTTGACTTCTCTACAACAGTGAAATACTAAGTCTCTTCTCCTTCTATTTCTGTCGTCAAGTCAGTACAAGTGGCCTTTGCATTTATCTCTGTAGTGAAATTTCATACTTATATAAATAAAGATTGTAACTTGAAGAGGAAGGTCTGTGGACTATCAAAATGTACCACTGCAGCACGACATCAAGTAATCAAGACCGCAAGAGAAAACTAGTCTGTGATTAGAATATGAGCAAAATCGTTGCTCTTTTTGTACTACGAATACTGTAAAGGACAGCAACAAAAAACGTTTACTCCCTTATCTAAATAGGTTACAAGCTCCTACTGGGTTATCCATGGACTTCAGCTTGGGGATTACAGGTATAGACGAGCAAGTCTATTACATGCCTGCAGCGTATAAACAGTGGGAATAGGAAGCTAACGCAAAATCTTATGTGCTTAAAGTCACACGAGACAGAGTTTGCTTGAAAAGATTTTAAGTCGGAAAACAAACATCTTTGAAAAGTTACAGTGTACATATTATTTTGAAGGACGTTGGAATAAATTGGAGAAAAATGTGCCCTGAGTCAACTTGTTAATAGATAGTTAGCGGAATGCTAAACTAGCAAAACTTTGTGAGTGAATTACAGACAAAGCAAGAGATAATGTGACACAATGAGGGGAAGATGAAGGTAAAGAATACATCAATCAGTGGAGCGGTAATTGTTCTTAGATTTGATTTTATATTGAAATATATATTTCAGATACGCACCCTTTTTGCATAGCAAGTATGCGGGAGGTACAAACGTTCGCCTAAACACCATTTGTAATGACCATTAAAAAACGCAAAGCGATCCGATGCTCAAAGTTGAGGGCTACAGGCATGTTGTACGTAAATGTTGATAAGTGCTATGTACAAGATTTCCAACCTCGAGTTTGAGCTGCCTGACTTGTTAGGTAAACTTGAGCCTGAAATTCCTCCCTATTCCTTGAGATCCTAATGACTTCCAGGACATTTACAAGAAGCTTGGACATCTGATCATACGGTAATTTAGAACACTTTCAATGGCCTACAAGTTACCTAAAGGACTTGTTGGTGCTCCTCTTAGGATTCCAGTGATGGCTTGCTAAAGAAACCAAGTCAGCCTCGTTTTCAGTTCTCAATAATATACAGTAAGAGTGATAATATTGATTTTCTGCATTCAAAGCAAAATTGTGGGCCCAAATGTAACTAAATTGCGTCGACATGCTTTCTTTGATTAAAAAGTGAACGAGGGAGGTCCTTGCTCTGAACCTCATTTCTGATTTTCTGTTCACAATCGCTGGCAGGTATAAAGAGGACCGCTTGTGATTTAATCTTAATGAGTGCCTATTACAAACCCCTCGGAACTTTGTATTGTATTTTAGTTTCTAAAATCTTGCCAAAGACTAAAACCAATTTCTGTACGTTTGGAGTTATTATGAAAAAATAGACCGCATTGACAAATTAAACTGGTTAGTTACTTTACCTATAAAAATATCAATGAAATCGTAGGAAATTAATCCGAAAGAGTAGAAACGTCTTTATCAACTTGTAGAAAACAATGCACTACTCCTGTTGTCAGCACAAGGTAACAATTTATGTAAAACACGCATTTACGCTCTGGTTGCATATGATAGATGTTGAAGATGTCACTTGGTGTAGACAACAAGAATACTTTTTAAATGGCTAGAAAGTCACGGACCTATAGCTGATGGCGTTACAAATAAAAAAATAAAACAATAATGCAAATATATAGAATTAAAATGAATAAAACAAGTAAAATACAACTACAAAAATGCAAATGAATAGTGAACAACCATTCAATGTTGGTTCATAAAATCCACAAAGACTGATTTTCCCTAAAACAATGTATTCCTCATCACGAGAGCTGTCAATTGGGTAAAGTTAGTGCACATAATTTGAATGTTGCAACTATTCCTATGCTGAAAAAGGGGTTCTATTATTATTAATTATAATTAATTATTATAGGGAGCACACTAGACACTTGAACGTCTTGTCACACCCAATAATCTACTAGCAGAAATAAAGTTGCATGAAGTAAAAGTTAGAGCATTTAAGAGTTGCAAAAATAAAAACTCTGTAAGCTTCAAATTGCGAATCATCGAAACATCAAATGGTTGCGGGAAGAATACACTGCGAGAGAACCGTAAAATAGTTCTTTTTGCAACATTCTCAGACTTAAGATACCCTACATTTGAAGCCATTTTGGTCAAAATGATGAAGATCGCTACGAGTGGTAGTTGGAACACGTTTCTATCTTACAATTTTACCAGTTACTGAAAAATCTTAAGCATGCGTCAATTGCTACAGAATAAAACTGTGTCTTGTGAACTATTGGGTAGATCTTGTCAAACAAGACGAGTTTCTCTGTTGTCTACATTACATGTATCAGGTTGCTAGAACAACAAAGAATATACAATAAAGAAGTGATATGCAACCTATAGTCCACAAGTATTTCTTATAGCCCCGCAAGTATTTCTTATGATTCCGCAAGCTGTAAAGGGTTGAACCAAACAAACAATATTTTTGTTGATCATTAAGTATTATCTTCAAGGAAAATATAAAAGAGCATATTTGTTTATAAGATTAGTCACAGAAGTCTAAAAACTGTAGTAAACAGAAGTATAAAGTGCTGCTTGCATCCAGTTATAAAATTGGCAAACACTTGTGCAGGTTACATCTTTTACGCAGCATGTTTAATTGCAGTGGAATAATTTGCGGGTATTTAAACAAAGTTACTGTAAACAGCGCATGATAAGAACGTGATTTGGCTTATCCCCTTCAATGCTCTTACACTTGCTCTCTCTTTCTGTTATGACAATAAACATATTCCAAGCCGAAAGGAAGCACGAACATAAATATTTAATCTCCGTTTTGTTATTGCTTATCTATTTTTCTAGTTTTTCCAGATAAGGCATTTTTAGACCCAAGTGGCGACCGAAAGTTTGCGGTGGCCACTGCGAGAACACTTCGAAGTACAGCGACTATTAAAGCCTAAACGTTTATTGCCAACCACATGTACATTTATACACCTTTAGTTGTTCTCCATGACGTCTTTAGTGATCAGCTGTGAGTGACATTAAGAATAACGTGGGTAAAGAAGCAACACAATGGTCATTTGGCTACTTTAAAGGAACTGGATCGAGACACGTGATATTCAATCCACTAAAAATATATGACAGTAAAATGCATGGCACCTCTTATTGTTTTATTTGTATCCATGTACTCAGATTATTGGTACGACGTTCGTAAATTTGGAAGTTGAAGCCTTTCTCTCCTATAAAAAATTGACTCGGCAACATGATCAACTAAGAAAGATGAATTCATATAGAATATGCCTTGTCTTTAAATTCATGCTTTATCTTGCAGTTCTTACAAAATTGCAGAGCATTTCACAAGGTAAATGTGTCAGCTTACATGCCTAAAAATCATGGCTCGAGAAAACAAAGCCCATAGTTCAATTTCTTATGTGCTATGACACATTTCAAGAATACTCTACATTTTAAACTCTGTCAACGAGAAACAACATCTTAACATGGATATTAAAACTCATATCATCCGTAATTACTTTTATAACAATAACTGTTTAAATCTAGCATGTTAAAAAAGGTGATCCGCAAATCAACAAAGGATTAAAGGAATCAAAAGACCTTGAATTATTCTAACATGATTCTCGTTTCATTTCTTTCTAGGACTATGTAGGAGCTATCTGTTGGCTGATAATAATATGAGAAGGCATAGAGATTTACAGTTTTCTCGTTGCATTGAGATCGATTTTAATCCTCTAATGTTTGTATTCGGACTTGTCTTCCTTCTATTATTATGTACAGATCCAGCATGTCAATAATACAGCATCAATAAAAAATTACATTGCCAGACAAAAGAATTGTAGCGCAACATTTTACTGACTTACCGAATGTCCTTTAAGCAGAGCCTGATTTTAACATATCATAAGCATAGACTGGCATTTTTAACCGCTATTAAGAAGACAATATCGGTCTCCTTCTACAACATATCCGTAGCAAATCATCAAAAATTGGAAGTAAAATCAGGAATACAGCACGATACATGATTCCCATGAGCTTTGGATTAAGATAAGCTAATTGAACACATTGCAATATTATATACTTTTCAACTATAAAACGAAGTTTCTACATCAAAAGGCGTAGGCTTTTTAGTTACAAAAGCGTAGTATATCATAAATGTCACTCCCAATCGGTTTCCCAAAGGCTTTTATTTGTATAAACTAAAGATAACAAAATTCATTTTATACAAACGTCTTCACATACACCCAAATGTGAAACATGCTCCACATTTTCCCCCAAAGAGACGTCTTCGTATTGTGAGTAATCTTTACACAATACTTTACCTCCCTCATTCTATTTGTATCAGCAAAATTACTATTGGACAAACCAATGCATGAAGTAAACGGTTAGTCATCTTTTGCATCTCAAATAACTAGTACATCATCAACACATTTTCGCTGAAGAGGAGAATTCACATTTGGAATCAACCTAATGGAACCAATATTCTACAGACTGATTTCATAATTTGCAAAGGAAATTCTAACCTAATCGTTGGCGATACGTCTATGCTAGATATACCAAGAATCTCCAATACTCTAATTATGAGAATAAAATCAAGTTGGACCTCATTTGCTATTCAAAAAGCGTCCCACTAAAAGGTAAAACCTAAAGAAATTTAACAGGGTATTGATTTATCCCTTCTAGATAGAACGAAAGCACAAGTTTCTACCATGAGTTGCAATAGTTGGATTCAACAGTTCTCTGTACCTCTTTCACCCTTGAATCAACTGTGAAAATTGCACAGTAACCCAAAAGACCTACACATTACTCTGTGACCTCGATACAGAGCAAGCTACTCTCGATAAGAAAGGCATGGCAAAGCTATGGTGCATGTTCTGTACACTACAATGTTATGGAAGCGACATAGGACAGTCCTTTCAAGTTAGACATATTAAAGAAGCTCAATGACGACCTTCGTAGCCTCAATGGCCACCCTTCGTGGGAAACGTTCTTCGCGATGAAGGAACTAAAGACCCACAAGAAAAACCATTAGTGGGAAATAAAAGATAAGAACGGCGCTATCTTAACTTCACAGGACGAATTACTACATAGATAATTTTCATTTTATAAAGATCCGTACAATGCACCCATCACAACTACAAAACTTCCATCCTAGACACAGAACCTACCATACTTAGAACCACATGTGATAAAATAGTACCTACCAAACCAAAACTAAAAATCAAGAAACTTTCCTTAACCGGACACCATTAATGCATGATTTCTAACATCACGAGCTAATACGTTAGTAAAGATCTTGAGAAGATTTATTGTTATTATTATTATTATTATTATTATCTGACCACGATTGAGAGCGGTCACGTTCTCTTCTGGCTCTGAAGTTTAATTGTGATTTACGCAGATACAAGCAATATTCATCGTTGATTTTTCGACTTAGTCATTTCTTAGTTATATCTGATCAT
>JAAAKL020005977.1:0-18583 GCA_010016065.2 Carybdea cf. marsupialis auct. non (Linnaeus, 1758)
TTTTGCATAATTTAAACATTGTCAAAATCGTGACGTCTCACTTTCCCTCCGCATATTATTTTGTGGCGATGAAGATCGAAGAGTAATATGTAATTGTATTTGTCAGTGGCGTTACTGCCAGAATTATTTGGGGCTGGGTAGAGAGGAAGTGAGGCGGCAAATCGGTTTTTCACTTAAGCAACTGAACATCAAAAAGAAAAGAAAACAAAAGAAGGAATGTCAAAAATATTGTGGAAGCTGCCTCCTGCCTCCTGGTGGTTACGCATCTGCTTTCGCTTTTCCTGTTACAGTACTTGACACTTGTTTATGCATGTGTACATATCACGAAACTTCATTGTTAAAATGGGTTTTTATTTCAGGAAATGCAACGACAGCCGCCACCAGAGATGAATTCAATTAACTTGAATCAGCAGTTAACCTGTAATATCTGTCAAGTATCTTTCAACTCAGTGTCTCAAATATATGCCCATTTCACTGGTAGGAAGCACAAAGCGAAAGAAGCGATGGCATCGGGTCAAGACCCTGGTGCCGTAGTAATGCAGCCAAACAGGAAGCGTACATCCTCATCAGAATGGCCTAGTGCTGTTCCAGATCAAAAAGTGAAGTTGACAGGCAAGGAGCCATCTGTAAACCCGCCTCCTAATATGACAAGTCAGGGGTACCCTATTACTCCGGTAGATGCCCCCATCGACTTGTATTGTAAATATTGCGACATTACTGTCAATTCACATGCACAGTTACAACGTCATAATGCAGGGATTAGACACAAATTGCAGACTGGTGAAGTCTTGCATCCTCCAGACTGGTGGATCGGTAAGTTGGAGTCATAAAGCCCTTCATTTTGTTATGATGTAAAACAGGGTTTGGGGTTTTGTAACGATTGGGATATTTTCATTATCTTGTCATTCCTTTAAACGTATTGAGAGTTGGTAACTTTTATAAGGTTTGTAGTAAACCAAGGGAGAAAGGTCAATGGTAGGTAGGGTATTGTTACAATTTTGATCAGCAATGGTGGGGTGGGAGCTTATGAAATGTTGAGATTTTACACCATCACACTGAAACATGTGGGTTCTTGAGTAGTCTCCGTGCAAATAACTAACAGTTTCCCCATCTAGAAATTTACCAATACAACTTGGTGAACGAGCAGGGGGATAAAATAAGTATTTCCTGGCACTATTTGGAATTTGTTAACAGCAGTAGAGGCTGGGTGATACATTTGGATGGACGAAAAGTTAAGGAGTTGCCCCTGGCCGTTTATTCAGCACCTAGGATAATACATCAGAAAGGTCCCTCAAATCCAAGCAGATAAGTAGCAACGAAATACGTAATGTCGGGTGTTTATATGAAAGTTTTATTCGCGTGTCTGCAAGAATAGTCCCTTGCAGCATGCACAGATAATAGAAACACCTACTACTACAAATCTTTAAAAGTAGACCTGGTTCAGGTTGTGTACACGCAAGCGTAACATAACATAACAAATTGGGGCCAACACTTTGTTTTCATGTAGATATCGTACCACGTGTCGATACTACAGACCTCTAAAAAGACTGGATCGAGCTTTCCATTGTTTCCAACAGCAAAAAGGAGGAGTCACCAGTACTAATTTCCATGAGTTAAAATGGCGCGGGAAACGCACGCTATGTTATGTGGCAGTGTTTATAAGCTTTGTTTGATGGGGACTGAAATGTCGTCCAACGACTGACCTCACTTTGAGACGGAAGATGCTCGATCCAGTGTTACGTAACAAGGCGATCCAGAAAATTGAAAACACCAAAGAGAAATTTTTATGCGAAAATTGCAAAGATTGATGAAGCCTACAATATTATGATTACAATTAACAATGTTTGCACGACAATAACGATATACTGACAACGTTTACTAACTCGAACTCAGACCCCTAATTTACAAATCTCTTTCTTTAGGCAAGATGCGAAGATACTTCAAAATATTTGCTATGTCACAATCTTGATCTGGTCAGGAGTAACATTGATGAACGTTTAACAGTTGTATATAGGATTTCTCAGAAAGAATGTGCCTTTAAATCCGTAGTCTTTATGGAATCTGTCGAATCTCTGTCTCTTCCAGATACGAACGAGCGGGTTGAAAATGTCAAGCAAAGTTTGGAAATAGCAAAAGAAGCAATTGGTTTAGATGTTGCTGATGGAACATCATGGTGTAAGTTTTATTTGCATTCTATAAATCTATAAAATATTTCTTTTGCGGGTTAGTCCCAAGGAGATGCCAGTGGAATCCTTGGATTAGTGCATCATCATCATCATCATCATCATCATCATCATCATCATCATCATCATCGTCGTCGTCGTCGTCGTCATCATTACTTTCATCATTATTAACATTGTCATTATCGTCAACATTATCCTCACTAGCTATCATCATCATTTTTATTATCTTATCATTTCCGTGGTACTATTTTTGGCATCACTTTCAGAATCATCATGATCGTTTTCAATAGCGTTAGCAGCATCGTTCTTACCATCACCATTATATCTCCACTACCACCATCTCCTTTGCCATCAGTTCTCCACACGCGGAAGAGATGGACCTGTATCACATTCACAAACAAAGATATAAGGACTTATGCCTTCACTTCTAATTATCTGTCTTTTGTTCCAACTGTTTGTGGCCAGAATGACTTTAAAAGTTATAGATGGATTTCTGTGCAAATTGAGGGAGTGGTAGACCATAGCTCTAGGAAAGACTTGAGTATCCTTTTGAACTGATTGGCATCGTTATATCCACGTGAGAAGATTTTTAACGAGGATAGAGTATTAGAAAATTTAGCAGGCCCCGCATCAGTTCAAAACTTATAGTTACCTATAGATATGACGATAGCTTATTTAGGCGATGTCAGACGATCAGTACTTCCAAGAGAGGGTAGGGTTTCTAAGGCATACAGTACTTATTTGTTGCCAGAAATAATTTTACTGATCGTGCAGTTGTGGTTAACAACAACTGCTGCGTATTGTATACTCATGTCATTACGATTTCCCTCATTATTTGAAAATTCTTTTTCTTTTTTCGTAGTTGTACTGGGGAATGCTTACCTGTCGCTGTTCTTTCTTGCTGGTCAAAAGGCACAGAATCTGAAACAATGCATGACCGCTTATGCTAGAGCCGTAAGAAAGAAACATTTTTCTTTTCCGCGTTAATCGTACTGTAGTGGATGTCTACATGGAAGTGGAAATAACTATATAAATGTCATATGTTCGCAATTAAACTGAATGCCGCAGTGCCTAGTATTGTCTGTAATGTGATGTAGGGGGAACGTAATGTATGATGACTAACATTGACACTTGCTCATTTGGGAAGTCACTTGAAGCCGGGTGAGCGCTGACACGAAGGGTTTACAACTGAACCATTCAAGTGTATACCGAGTCTGACTTTTGCAGTTAATTTTTAAAAAAGATAATGTAGAAGATTTTAATGCAGAATTTTATGTATCAAGGAAAAGTTTCAGTGTGTTGCTGTCACTACTACTAGGCATTCATGCCAACAAATTACAGCATAAGTTCGTTTGCGATAAATAATCATTCATGTGATGGTATTCCCACTGATGCGTTTTGTATACTAGCCATCTTCAGCAATCAGTGTCTCGCAAAATCCTAGCCGCAAATTACATAATTAATGGTACTTAAGGGTGACGAAAAGTGGCATACGCTCTTAATTAGAACTTTAAATTAGCCTTGATGGGAGTTGTAATGTTTGAAACTATTATCTCATCAAAGATACGTTCGTTAACAATGTATTTATTATATTCTGATACTAGGAACAAGACGCTGTTGCAGCGAACAATCCTGACCTCCATTACAACAGAGCTATGGTAAGATACTTTATTAAAAATACAAAACAAGCCCTGTACAATTATTGGTATAATAATGACACACCATGGCAAGCAATGGGTGAAGATTCCTTTAAGAGAGTTTGATGAATTCGAATTTATATTCCGTAGCAAATAAGTATGAGTTATTCGGTTTGTACCCAGACTTTTTACCATTGCATATGACTTTGACTACGAGCTCTCTTGGCCCTATTTAAATTTTCATGCTTAAATTATGAGAAAAGATAGTAACTTAGTAAACGTGAGAGAACGGAGCATAAACATTCAGCGGTCTGGGCATGAGTGGAGCCGCCATCTATTCACACCATAAGCTCCGTGCTGGGTGACCTAATTTTAAATCTGTGCGTGAAAATACTTCGTGAACAAATTTCCAAAAGCCAGGTACACATTTGAATAATAAATCAGATGTTCCACAGACATATTTCAAGGAGAATAAGACTTTATACATGTGATGCCGGTATGACCTGTGGTTGTGAGAACATGGGGTACAGCTGATGGTGTTCACCATGGAGGTTTAAGAAAGATCGTCCAAGTACAACGGCAAGATAATGTAGGAGAAAAAAGTAGTATTATGTGAAGTAATATATCCTTTGTGCCAGAAGCTGTAGCCAAACACTGGTCACAAACAGACCGCCGTTCTTCATCTTTAAGTAAGAAGAGTTGGAGGTGGCCAAGAAATGTAAAGAAGATTCATGGAGGTTTCATATGAAAATTGGAGCCCTTTTGATTCTACGTAACCTTACATGGCATGGGTCTAATGTAGATGGTAGATGTTTGTTATGTCGTAAGTCGTAGTCTATGTTTCGAGAGGTACTTCTCCAATCTTCAGAGTCTTAAGACGGGAAACATTGCTAAGAAAATGAGTACGACTCATAACATGATAAACATGTACCATCTATGTCATCAAGTTAATCAACAAGACTATGTAAAAATATGCCCACTATGTTGATTGATGCCTGTTTTTATAATTGATTTTATTCAGCTTCTATTCCTTCATTATATTACATTTATGCATGGGTTTTTTAATAACAGTATAAATTTTGTAAACGGTTACTCAATCATGGCAAAGAATACGAAAACTTTTGCTAGTAACTTGTATAGCGTTTACCTATTAAAGATACTTGAACAACGACGGGAGCATCACAGCTAGCTCGAAACGGTTGATGATTATGATAACAACGCGACAACTCAGTTGGCTTTTGATGTTAAATAACAAGTTTTTGTCTCCTCAGTGCAAGCGATTGCTTGAGAAATAATGGCAATAATTTTGCAACTGTATATGTGGGAATGAATGCTTCAAAACTTCCCGCTACAGTTTAATTCCGCTCTGAAAATGTTAGCACCTGTTACTAGGAATGTCTCGTATTATGTTTTCGTGGATATCAATGCATGCTTGCAACGAACTGGTTTGAAGCACTTCAATCACTGATGAAGTTAGTTCAACGAGCCCATTTGAAGAGCGGCGGCTTATCAATGATTCGCGTTTGTGGCATGATATCACAAAAACACGTTTGTTCTTCTTGTTACGACTAAGAAATTGCCATTTTATTTCATTTTGCTTTTGGATATGGCAGGGCCAGTTGCAAGCTTTATGCTTCTCTTGTCGTAGAGCATAGTTGCTGTCGTTTCCTTTCAATGTGTCTTTATGATATCCTTTTTGTGTTTTTTGTTATCGTTGTTATTATTGTTGTTGTTGTTGTTGTTGGGTTTAGGCGCATCGATTTCAAGAGGAATATGAAATGACGATTGCAGATTACAAAAAGACTGTGGAGCTCGATCCGGAATGGGAAGAGCCGAAAGAAGAATTAACAGAATTGATGAATTACCTGGAAACATGCCAGGAAATGGTAACAAAAAAGGTAAGAAATGTTATTTTGTGCAATAGGCTATTTGTTATTGTGCTTTGATGGGTACATACAACAAATAATATATCTTAGAGACTAGTTTTAAAATTATAAGGCATGGAAGTAATAGAAGCGTTGTTATTTGATGAGGGAGAGTACGTAGAAGAAATGTAATGATGATGGCGACAACTGTGGTGATGATGGTGGTGGTGGTGATGACGATAATGATAGTGATGAAAATTATGGCCGTGATCATATTAGTGGTAATAAATCCGATGGTGACGGTGACGATGATTATTGTGATGACGAGAACTCTGATAATAGTAATCATGATTATGGTAATGACGATAATGCTGATGTTGTTTATATTGATAATGATGATTATCATGGCTGCGACATAATGATGATGGAGATGGGGATGATGATGATGATGATGATGATGATGATGATGATGTGATGAAGTAGAAGATAAGAAAGAGGAGGAGAATATTGAAGATTATGTCGTTTGGGGATGGTTGTAAAAGAGATGGTGTTCACGATCGGTGATTCCTACAATAGAAGATCAGTGATATATTGCGCAATACGCGTCGGCCTTGATAAGCAAACGTAATAAGGCATCAACAGTTTTACCTAGCCCTTCTTACCAGCGCCGTGACCCTAACATGTGACTTAGCAATCGGCAATTGCATTATTGAAAATCAGTCTCTTGCTGGCAACTATAAAGGGGATTCCTTTACGGTATTTGCGAAACACCTTTTACATTTCATCCTGCCTCTTTGAAAGCTGTATGTATCCAAATAAAGAAGCCTGTCCTTTGGCAGCAAAAAGAATTTGTTTACATCTTGCGCATTTTTCAATAACACGAAGAACCAACATGTGACACTTATATAGGTGTTATTTGCAACTGCGTGTTTAATTCTCTCATCTCCTATAAAATTAAACGCGAAATTGTTCTGCCAGCTCTTCAGACGTTTGCTGTGACCAGTGTCTGGCGAAAGCATTTAGCAATATGAATTTATAACTTAACGCAAATGTTAAGTTCTGTACCATTAGTCAACTCTTCATTTATGTATTTTTAGAAACCATTTATTTTGGACTGTTTCCTTCTAACTATCAGATGCATAATATGCCTGTATTTTCCTCAGACCATATGGATTACTAATTGCTTTAACCCAAAGCCATGATTTGAAGTGAAGCATTGAAACCGAAATAACATCGACGTAAAATTTGTAATGTTATATTTGCAATTTACATGAGTAATTCATTTAATCTCAGAATAAAACTGAGCTGAAGCTAAATAGAGTCCCGACTTTCTTTAGATGTTGGAACAACTTTTATCCACGGGATGGGAGACGTACTGAAAAATGCGAAATCAAAGTGACGATTCTAAGGAATAATGCATACAAGGCGGGGAGCATACGAGGACAGATTCCTGTTTAATGACGGTAATCCCTCATCAGTTCCAGGTCACCCTTTTAATAGAAGGACCTGGAAACCACTTCACAGAAAGGTAACAGAGCGAGGCGGAGCCAAAAATCCCGGCCATGGTTACCAGCCAAGTCAGCCCATGTTATTAGGGCAGGGTCTGTGTCTTAACATAGGCTATGGGACTATGGCTTTTCAGCAATTTGGCCTCAGTATTATAATTTTCATAGCTGTTTTTCCTGATGTCCCTATCCCTATCAGAGCTGTATGGGGGCCCAAATAAATATTACTTTTATTTTGTCATTTTCTTTCAGGGTAAAGTTAAACAGAGGAAGTTGACCCAATTAGTTCAGTCCATCAAAGATAGTGATCTGGGTCCATACGGTGGAGGTCAGTACACAAGCCCACTTGGCAAAAGTGTCACGCTCAATCCATGCGAGCTGAAGGAGCTTAAGGAAGGATGGAACTTAGAGAAAGTAGTTTATGGAAAAGTTATAAATTTCATTCCAGCATCTTGGACAGTGTGCTTGTAAGTACCTTTGACTTTTCAGAAAATGTTCAAGACGTGTCATTCTGGAAGTAACCGTTTTTGTCTAGAATTCATTGACATTTATTTTGTAGCGCTTGAGCATCGTTTAGAGTGGGCACGTCATGGTGATTATCCTCGGCTTTTATGACTGTTTTGACTTAGTTTCTGATGAGGCAGATGCTCGAGTTGTAAAATACATGAGGATAGTTCACGTTTTTGTTTGCGGATAGGCAGGACAGCAAGGTTGACGACGGCGGTTCTTACTCCAAAGAGTTTATGACAAACTCTATTCTGAACGTCAAGGCCTTAAACGAAAACAGGATGCAATCTTCGAAGATGCAGTTATGTATGATTTGCAAGTAATTAGATAAACATAGATACGGACAGAAGTACAAAAAACCATTTCAGTATAGTTAAAGAACAACAGTAGGCGGACCTGTGGAGCTTCTGCAGGGGAATGAAAGTCAAAAACATCTTTTGGGGCGCTGGAATACCAATCAAATGCACTCTCAGCCCTCATTTCAAACGCATAACAGACCAAGGCCGACAAAACAGGGGTGCCGGGTAATTAGTTCACACCATTGTATTGCTAATATTAATAGAACCTGTCAGCTTGCTCTAATACTGAGGCAACCGTAGTATATTAAGATTAATTTAGAAGAAAAGGATAGGACTTGCTTGCAGTTGTTTATCCCAAGAACGTAGTCGTGGTATGAACGTGATGCAAATGCACGAGGACAGTACAGAGTCTGGATAGAAGGTTTCTAATAAGGTTTGGAACTAAACAAGTACAGTGGATGCCTAGTATGGGCGAGAAGCGAGTTGTTTCAACATGGTTTACATTAAGGTTATGATCTTATCTGCAAATTAACCCTGTCTCGCTCTGAGGATGAGATCTGTCATGTTTCTGTAGTAACATAGTCCCCCTTTCAATGCTAATGGAGCTGTTGGATATTGCTGTGCAATTTCAGTTCTTCAAACCAAAGCACTTTACCTCAAAGTAATATTACCCCCTGTTCTATTTGTACTATTGCAATCTTACAACCTGCGACATTGCAATCTTAAGGTGTATTTATATGGTAGATCGTAAGACTATTTCTTCAGTCTTTGATATTCAGTTCACTGTAAGGAATGTAACCAGGTCTGGGCATCTTCTAATTTTGAACTTTTCTCGTTTTCATGCAGTTCCTTTGTCATGGTGAATAGTTCATCGGAGTGTATTCCAGTGACTGTTTACAATTTAGCTGCAGGGAAAGAATGTCTTCTTGGAGACTCTGTTGCTATTCCGGAGCCATTTGTGCAGAAAACTGACATCAAAATAGACGAGAAGGTATTATAATGATAATGATTGATACTGTGTGAAGAAATTATCTCATTATATTTAGTTTAAAACGGATCCAGTTAGTGGTTTGAGAAAAGCATGAGAAATAGGGCTGATGGATTAAAATGTTTGCAGTGGTTAATATTTTGGGGGTGTGTGGGGTTCTGACTAAAAGTATAATATATTAAATTAAATAAATGGTTGCAATCTGCGTAGTACCAATTCAAGTGCCTGTATGTTGGCTCGCACTTAGTAGAAAGTGAAAGAAAAGAAGAAATTGCTTATGGAAGCAGAATTACCTATCAGCTGGTGTATGACATGAAATACGTTACGAGCACACTGTATGATCATCTGGTTTCTGAACAACCTTCCGTCAGATCTAGCTGGCCCATACTGTACCTCAGTGGTTTTGTTGCCACGAGAAAGTTCTGTTTCCATCTCACTCTAACTTTCCGAGATTAGAACGGACTTATCAAATCGAGGGGGAAATCCAGGGCTTCAAAAGTTTATAAGTTTATGTTATTTAACGTATGTAAATGATCAAAGTAGGATGAAAGTTGTATCTTTGAGCTCTTGAAGATATTATAACTATTGTAACGTTTCTTCTTATTTTAATATTTGTAGCATACGCGAACAAAAAGCGATCGGTCGTACGTTTATTACCTGTAACAGAAATGGAAACTGTCGTACAGAGTAGCAGTAGCTATTAGAAAGGCTAAAGACAACTTTGACTTTACTGCAGAACGTGACCCCTACTCATGTCGTTATCTCCTTCTGTACCTATCAACTCTCTTACTTCCTGCTGCAAGCCCTAGCACTTTTTTCATCTGTATTCGTAAGGATAGCTTAAGCTCATCCAGCTCTCATCCGGCGTGGATCATGCGAACATTTGTGAGAGGTCGTATTCATAAGCGTAGATTAAGCTTAAACTCTCGCTTGGTTGCTAAGCGTATCAACGGCCAAAAATAGGTAGAACCATGGAAGATTTAAACCTGGTCACAACAATGTTTAAGCCGTTTTCTTCTTTTAAAGTTCAACTGCGAATCTGCGGAGGACAGAGTAGCCTTCATAATTGCCGTTGAGATTCGCACGTAAAAGGTATAGAGGAACTGTGAAAATCTATTAGATGTATTGAGTGATGAGGTAATCATACGAAAATAGTGCTTTGAGAAGAGAGAGTTTTTCATTTATGGTCCACCTTTTACCAAATTGGAAAAGGAAGGAGAATTTGAAGGAATTTGTTGCTTGCCTGCACTTCTGTCTTTCTGCCATTTTTCCTTCCTGTAATCGTTCATTTTACGTCTAATGTATGGGTACTAATTACTCTGTTTTATGTTGTCAGTGAAATTGCATACTTCGACTCTTTTTCTGTTTTAATATTTAGGTTATAACCTTTTTAAGCATCAGAGTGGACAATCCAATGATTCTTGTAATCAATAGAAGGAAAGTTGGTATGGAGAGGGTGGCACTTGGCAGCATCACCTTTGTAAACAAGAGTGAGTGATCAATGAGGTCGCATTGGCCAAATGCATTTGAGGATCATACCAAGATCTGGAATGGCGCTTGGTATCTTAACTCATGAAGATCAAAACCAAGTCGATGTGAAGTGTGCGAATTTCCAGTGCACATAAAGTACAAGATAAATGGCTCTTCTAAGCCTGCAGATATCAAAGCTGACAAAAGATGAAATTGTCGTTATAACGACGGAACATTTCTTTTCAATGCCCTTCTTCAATCGATTGTGGGCTTAAGGTACATGTGGCTTCGCAGAATAATGTTCTCTTCGAACGTATCGTTAGCCATATTAATTCTCTGTTAAACAGAATTGTTTATAGACACTATTTATATGCGATGGCAGTTTGGTACATAGAAACAAACAATGACATTAACACATTGTGTCCGGGGAGGGCGACGAATTGAGAGTAAATGGTCTCACCCGCTTTTGCGAGAGGGAGAGTTATGTCGTACGTTATTTACCAAGATTTAAGATAAGAAGAGATGCCAGAAATCCGCTGCAAAAGTCTTGGGTTTAGAAATCATAAGTTCTCTTTCTTTGTAGCCAGGCGAAGGAATAAATATTGACCTCTTTTACGTTGACTGTAATAAGATTACAACTGAGGCATCACTGTACTGTTTTTTAGCCAATATTGTTTATAATAGATCCCTCTATTGCGGACTTCGCCAAGTTATAAGGCTATTCGCATCGTATACTTCTCTATCAAAGGTAGGCATAGAACATGTCTTATTTGTCTATTCCTGCTTCGTCAGGACCATATGCATTGGTTTAACCATCAGAAAAATAATCGTTTGAGGCTGGCACCAAAATGTTAAGTACATAAATTTTCAGTGAAGAACTGAGCGGTAAAGAGTAGGAAATCAAAGAAAAGCAAAATCATTGGAGGGGCTTGCCCCCTGTCTCCTGGTGCTTACGCCTGTAATCTGCACAATGACATTTATTTCCCCACGCTGTCTTGGTTTTTCATGAAGTCTCTTCCTTAACTGGGCATACGGCCCTGTGTGGTATGTCAATTAGCCCTTAACAAACACTGACTACAGCTTGCAACATTAGAGTATGCAATGTGACCGGATTTGTATACACACAAGGATTGGAATTTCTGAAGTCTTTCTAAGAAAAGTAGAACTTGAATGCGTCTTGAATACGGGTAGTCAATAGCTTCTAATGATCAGGAGTCTAATGCAAAGCGTGAAATCGTAATGTGCCACATAGGTGATTCAAAGATGCGATCGTGCAAACTCGCACGCTCAGTAATTACATCTTAGGCAAACGCTCATAAACATGGGACTAGTATTTGTTTATAAAGACACAAGGTAGTGAATTCAGAGCCCCATTGCCCCCGGGCAATGACACCCATCGTTCTTCTTAACAGGCCTGGAAAATGCTGACGTCTTTCAACGTCTTAAATGCTGCCCATAAAGTTGTCAGTGAATCCCATATAAATTATGTACCACTCGTTAACCCAGATAAATAATGCATCCTCGGCCCAAAGATCTGCAACTCTGGCAAAAAATTGTTGAACGACGCCAACAATCCATTAAAAGAGATGAAACGAAATTTATTTTAAAGGAATACAATGTTGCAGATATTATTTTACTCCGAATTTGGAGAGAATTATCACGCAAGAAACCGTTCCTAGTTTTACTGGAAATCATATTTAGTTGGATGTCAAATCTTACGTCCCAGATAAAATTTACTAGACAGTCTTCTACCAAGATAAAAGAAAATGTTCGAAGGTTTTCCTGCTGAATTTCTTAAGTACAATTGTTTTGCCCGAATATTTACTTCACAATGTTTAAATTATGTCATTAGTACCATCGGTAAGACCCCAGATAACCTAAACTGTAGGGAGTATAACATATTAGACTGGTGCACATACCGTACTTCCTGTTCCGGATAATATCTAGAGTTGGTAAATCCTTGCAGGTAGTATCCACTCCACATTTAGTCATCACGTGATAAACTCTGGGAAGAAAAGTGTGGTGATGACCATGTAGGATGTGCAACCGATATGGAAATTTTCACTTAATTGGGAATTTGGGTGAAGAGAAAACATAAGGTCTTACCATTTGATTTAGATTTTTTATCAGGGAAGTTTAGAATTTTCAACGATTTTCTCCTTTTAGCAGACTATCGTTGCCTGGTTGTTTACTTATTTGTCGTTGAACATTAAGTCCTAGTATCGTTAAGGATATTGCTTACGTCATTTCGAACGTTACAGTGCCGTTTCTTGACGACATAAGAAAACAAGTTTATAACAGATGTTAGTTCCTCGAAGGAGGAAAACGTACTGTTAGTCACTGCAGTGTTTACGACACGCTAAAAGGTGGGATATTGGTTGTTGATAGTTGTACCAATCATTTGTCAAATTGTAAACACAGATTTTGTTGTACGGTACAATTCGTAAGTGCTCCTGAAACTTGCCTATGCGTTTGTTCTTACGACTACTCTACCCCTCTTTGTATCTTCATTTTAGGGGAACCCATATTTTAGTTATGATTGTAGGGCAGACAACCCCTTTATTCGAGTCGTCTTTTTGAAGCACGTTCTGGCGCAATTTTGTTATTTTAGCATGAGTAGTTTGGTAAGGAAACGGTGGTAATTCAACATTCTCGTGGTACCACAGAACAACAGAGAAAATTAAACTGGCACATCATTTTGACCTCATTATTGTCGTCAGCTGGTCTACGTGGGTAAAGGACAATGAGACTATTTATATACACAAAGAAGATCGAAATTGACAATATGCGGACGTACAAGAGAATATAACATGAAGTTCGTTGCGCGAAAACATTGACAATTTAAACACAAACTCCTTTTATCTACATGAGTGAAATATGAATAAGCTCTAGCACAGCAAGATGAAACTTAGAAAGTCCCTAACTTAAAATTTTAACTTGTATTATTTCAGTCTTTCCAAAAACTGCAATAACCCAGACTCATGTTTACCATTCAAATTTTTTCCGTTACCGTAAACCAGCTTTCCTCGGCGCTGTCGTGTTTACTTTTCCTCTTCTTTGAGCTTTTCCACCTTTCATAGGAAGAAGCTTTGTGATGATTATCGTCGTCTACGCTATCTGTTCCAAGATATTCAATTCGCCTGCCTGAACTGGCATCATTTCTCTTGTGTGTGTACAATTACTGAGTCTTTGGAAGATCTTGAAATCTTCATCCCTCTTCTCCTGCGTCTATCTACCGGTGGCTCTTCCTCTCTCTTTGCACACCACGTTACATCATACGCAAAGATCATTTCTCAAGCTCATAAGTACTTGTTAATCTTTGTCCATAAACCTATCGAGGTGGTAAAAGGTAATGTACTCACTACGGGGCCTTGATGTAATTCAACTTTAACTGGGAATATTTCTGAGTAAGCCACAGCAAGTTACTCGAATTGTCACTCATGTCTCGTACATACCTTTAATAACCCTGATGTACTTCTCCGATACATTTTTGTCAACTTAGAATGGCTTAACTCTTCCAAGAGGTACACGGTGGTACTTGCTGTGGATCAGGAAACACACCGAGTAGATCTTCCTGACTCTTTCTAGACCTTCTTCGCAGCTGCCAAGGGCAAAAGTAGTATCTGTTGCTGGTTTTACAGTGTTAAACTGCTTCTGACTAAACTCCACAATGCTACTCAGGGGGCTGACTTGGACTCATCAATACGCCTTCATGGTGTAATATACGCGTTCATACATTCCATGATGTTATTTGTCTTTTTCAGTGTCATCTGTATAACTCGCCTCCATTTTCGAGGGACTTTGTAGTTATCCATGCCGCAGCTCTGAAGTAAGGTATTGCACTGTATCTCATCCAATATCCAGCCTCTCCATACCGCTGCTGGCAGATTGCTCATTTCATTCTTCATTTTTTGCAGGCCTTCCTTACTCTTGAAGCTTTTCGCTTATTTCTTTCTGGATCACTCTCTGTTGGTCATGCCTACTTTCTGGGGTTTCCTCCTTGTACATTGGTGTAACGACGTCACTAATGGCCTGTGACGAGTACAAGCGCGAAGCAACAAGATTTGAAGATGACATAATTCGTCACACTTATTTTTATTAATATAAGCATAATAACATAATTTGACTTACATATACGTAAATCCCAAATGTTCACTGGTGTTGGCTAGGTTTCATTTAAAGTTCTGTCGACAATAATTTCGGATGATCGATGCGGCTTTCAGATTATCTTTTCTTTATCTCTGAACCTCCCTGAGCGGGCAGTAGAGGACTGTCTCTTTCGTCAGTTTGTAACTTTCGATCTCTTCATTACTTGTGTTTCTTGATCTTTGCCTTGTACGCTGATCATCTCTGAATCTTTATTCTCTCTAAGATCAGTCGATTTGTGGGTGGCTTATTTTTCTGTGTGGGGGTGGAACCTACCTCTGTTTCTGTGTGTTGCCATACACCCTCCCACAATCCAAACATTACTCATCATAACAATTGGTTCATAACTAAGTTGCTTTGTTATCAGGATCCTAGTCTTTGCCGACGCATTCTCCATCTCTGATCAACATATCCTTGTTGGTGTCTGTTTGAGTTCTTTTCTCATTGTTTCGCTACCTTCGATACCCCTTCAGGCCATCGATAGTGACCATACCATCGTACATCGCTTCTTGTATTCTTGCTTTCGAAATTTCAACGTCTTTCGTGGTCTATTTTGTTACTGTATTGTAAACCTGTTCCAATTTTATTTATGTTCCCGTTATTAGGGCTTCTTCGTTTCCTTCTTCCTCTTGATGCATTTATCCAGCTACTCATTAGACACCCATGTCTTTTAAACAGACTTACACGTCCATGATGCTCTTCCCAATATCTAGTCTTCTTGCTGTCTGAAGGCGTCTGTTGCAGACTCTTTGGTCCGTTTCCCGTCTTTTAGTCAGTTCCAGATATTATCTCTCGTTGCTGCTCAGCTCGATGAAAATTTTCTCATGAATAGTCTTCACACCAACATTTGCAATTTCTTGTTACTCTGTGTGTTTGTGTGCGTGTGTTTGTGTGTGTGTTTGTGTTTGTTTGTGTGTGTGTGTGTGTGTGTGTGTGTGTATGTGTGTGTGTGTGTGTGTGTGTGTGTGTGTGTGTGTGTGTGTGTGTGAAAGGAAAAAGAAATCTATGAAAGGATTATTCCTGAAATTCTTCAACAGACACCATACCAAAACAGGTTACTTCAGTTGATTAAAGCCTAAAGGAAGTTACCATGAAAACAGTTAATCTAATTGTAAACTATGCAAGCAGTAGTAACGTCTTCTAAGTACAACAGTTTAGTTCTCACAATAATCGAATACGAGTTTATATAGCAAGGCCAGAAATGTTAGGTAGAGAAATCTGAGTTAAAGGATATCAGCAATTGATCTAAGCAACGAGGCCTGGTAAATATTTGCACATATGCAAACTTTGAAGCAACACATTTCATTAAACATGAAGTATGAAATTGATCAAGCTTTCGGTAGTTTAAATTCATCATAAAGGGGGGGAGGGGGGGAACCATAAGTCAATAGACGGGAGAGTGCATATTGTCTTATGAAGAACTACAACAAAATTGAGGACAACACCTTGCTCAGCACAGTAGTAGCGACACAGTTTACCTGCTCGTTTCATATTTTACAATTTTTGATATTCACTTTATATTTTCACTGTTAGGTGAAGATAGCACATGTTACGAGTATGTTGCACCGGTCTTCATTAAAACGACTTCGATAAGAATGGCTTTAATCCAGGAAAGGAGACCATCTTTTGCTATTACACTATTATCACGGTCGAATTTGAAGTGCAGCGTCAAGTTGGTGTCAGATGTTGGCTTTATAAATACCCGTATATAAAGAATGAATAAGAAATGTAATTATATGAAAGGTAAATTCAAATACACCGAACAACTTCCTTTTTCATTTTAAGACTTGCGCTCCCTTTTTCTAATGGTCTGTCCGTCAGCCAAAGAATCCTACAAGGTGACTTGCTTGCTTACCTTGCTGCCTGTGGCCCATCTCTTATCTGAATCTGAGAAACCGGTTGAAATTGGCACACATCGATTGTTCAAATGCATCCAAGCTATTCGGCTACCGATGAAAGCAAAGCATGTTCGATTCTGTTCCAATAATGAAAAAAAGCAGCACAGGGTTCCTGATTTTAGAGGGCAACACCGAGTCCTTCAATCGATCAATTTGGCCAAGCGAATATGATCTTTGTGTCCCAAAAATGTGAGCGACGACCTAAATGGGTAAATAACCCTGTTTATATAGAAAGAATCTAGAGATCTTTTACAAAGCGTGGAACATTAACGATAATCAATCAAAAGAAAGGAAGTGAAAGTGCTTTGCCCTAAAAACGATTATTACAGTTGGAAATGTGATTGGTAATCGTAAAAGTCTGAATTTATATCACAACTGCAGGAGGTTTTTCGAAAACAAAATATCTCCTGTCAATCTTGACCTGCACGTTAAGCTGGTTGTGCTCTTTCCTTTCTCCTATTAACTAGCTGGGGCGTCACTTTTTTTGAAAAGACTGATTCTGTTAACAACAAAAGGAATCTATATCTTACAGGGAACTTGTTCCACAAATAAGTTACTTTTCTACTGTTTTAAAAGCTGTTTGCAATGAAAGCACTTCGAACTGCAAAATTACCTGGGAAAATTTGTTTAGTTGGTATATAACTGGAGTTCTGTGATTGATCCTTGACTGAGTAATATAACACTGTTATTACTTGCAAAATGGTGACTTCTCTTGCTGTTCGGCCTAGTACAAGCTGGTATGTCAATGTTTAATGCACTTAAATATGATTAAATAACGAAGGAGAAAAAAATCCTATTGTTAACAAAACCATCGGGATAAACAAAGGCGACAAAGGATGCTCCGACAAATTTGTGGTAGGAACTTTAAATTTATTGCCAAATTTCTAGTTCAACATCGGGCATGCGCACTTCGAAAACTTGATACCAAAAAAGGTGAAAAAAGTGCTTTCAGTGGGAAATGAAAACATAAACGTATTAAAACAAAATTGAGCAAACAAACCCATGTCATTTTTATCATTCATGAGTCAAGAATAGAAGGACGGCTCAAAAAGCAGTCGAGTGGAAAATTTCACAAAATATTAAAAACATAGGGAACTGGTAACGCAGGCAACCCGGTGCTTTGCTTCCCTTGATATATCGTCAAGTTCGGGGACACCGTATCCAAGCTCTTCCTGGAGAACAACTCCGATGGGTCAGTCTCACTCAGTATAATTTCTTAAGGGGTTGAGGGTGTAAATACCAAATTTTGAACCCTTATTTAATAAGCTCGTGGAGTTTGGTTCCACCACGGAGAAGTCCTGCCCCTGCCCGCACATCAGCTTTGGCGTGGCTCATCTTTCGTCGTCAGAAATCTATGGGTCCAAGGATGTTACCTTCCTAATATGGTGAAGATCCGTCAAGAAATGCAGGAGTAGAAGTAGAACATACAAACATACATGCTCCCTTTTATTACTCCCTTGGGCAGCATAGGGTAGGAAATTCTGAATTGCAACCAAGAAACAAAGATGATTATTACTTAGAAGATAAAAAAACATACATATCCTAATAAGATGTCTTTGAAAAGTTCATAAAGCTCTCTTTACTAGGAAAGGGAAGTTTCTTTTCATGAGAAGATGTCCTGGATAGAAAATTTCCTAGGAAAAAGCAGAGGAAAAAGTCTGTTCAAGACACGAGAGTACTTTCAGACTGAAATGGGGGACTGTTGTATGTGATATCCTGGACGCTCCATTACTACCTTCTTATCAGGAAAGTATCGCAAAGAACATTGCAGTAATTACAAATAACACAAAATGATTGTTATTTCTTTACTATCATATGTTTAGTTTGAAGAAATACTAGAAAAAATGAAAATGTCAACAGTGGGATTCGGATCCTCGACCATGCAGTTGCAGCCTCCTGCTCTACCAACTGAGCTATGTGACCCGGTGATGATTCACTTTTCTCTTGTCGAGCCGAATGAGAGGCAGGGTTGCCAGAAGTTCGCTATTTCAGCGGACAGTCCGCTATCTCAACCTTTTGTTCCCTGTACTTTATCTTATCCTAGCGGACAATGGAATGTCCGCTATTCTCACAACTCAAAGTTTG
>JAAAKL020005978.1:0-18583 GCA_010016065.2 Carybdea cf. marsupialis auct. non (Linnaeus, 1758)
ACAAGTCTGTCCTGTACTGGTACTTGACGTGACAAGGCCAATACTCCAGTGGAGTTTTTCTACCTCTCATTCATACAAGTTTAGTGTCTAGTTGAAACTGAGGTAGTATATGCGAGAACGAGGCAAATGTAGCCAAACGGTCCGGGTAGTCAGACGGTCGCCAACAGTGCCACTAGTTGTATTATGTTGCTCATTGGTATTGTTTCTTTGGACAGGAATATGAAGTTGCCAGGCTGAAGTTTCTTGAAATTAAGGAATTGAGGGATGAATGTGATAAGAAGTTAAAGCAAGCTAAGAAAAGGGTTGCACCTCTTGAGCAAGAGCTTCAGAATGCCAAAGAGGCCTATGAACAACGCGTAGACAAGACAAGAAAGCTGGTAAGCGGTTTTATATAATGTATACGAGTTAGTAATGACTCATTGCTGTTTGGTGGGGACCTCCTAGCACCATGGTAAACCCTCAGCCAATGTTATGGACACCGTTCTAAACGTAGGACTTACTATGGGTTAGGATGAAGCATTAACTACTAATATTAGTAGCTTTGACGTTCCTTATATCCTCGAGTGAGCCCCAGGGTCTTATTTAAATCAAAACGTTTTACCTAGTGATGTATTGGTATTATTGAGAAAGGAATTAATTTATAACTTATAGATCCTTTTCTATCCTAGGCAATGTATGTTTTGACGTTTCGTAATTTCTTCCCTTTTGACCTATCTCATTTTCTGGGTTGCCCATGAAAGCAAGCCCCTTAGGCACGCAAAGGGAAGCCCATTCTACTTTTAGATGCAGAAATCACTGATCTCTAGAAAAGACTGGATCAAGCTTCTCACCGTTTCCAACAGCGAAATAGTGTTGTCACAAATACAGGCTCCCAATAGTTAAAATAGCGCGAGAAGGTCCGCCATGTTACGTAAAATTGTTTATAAGCTTTGTTTGATTGGGACTGAAATGCAGTCCAGCGATTGACCTCACTTTGAGACGGAAGATGCTCGATCTAGTGTTTGTTTTTGGAGATCAGTGGCAGGAATGCTATTTGCAGATAAAGTTATCATTTTATGTTGACCCATTTGGTTGTACAAGGTTATTTAAGGACAGAGCAGGGCGGGGGTGAGGGGGTGAGGGGTGGTTGCTAATTCAAGGGCAGAGCTTTTTTAGGGTAAGGGCTATGTTAAGGATTTATGATAGATGTGTGTTAAATGTGTATCCTGATAGGGCTATCTAGCGCCTCCAGCAACTTAGTTTTCTAGTAGGCGTTTTTGTTGCTGTTGTTGTTTTTTACAGGGGTTTTTATGGTCTGTCTTTAGAATAATGCTTTTCAGATCATTCTCCTCAAATTATTCTCGTTTTCGTTTTGTCGCCTAGGGGGATGTTGTCAATCAAGCGGCCAGAGCAGCTGTTCTTAAAAGAGATGAACTTGAGAAGGAAGAAGAAAAAGTAAGCAACAAAAAATGTCTACTGCATAAAACTCTGCTCTTCTAGAAGTCGAATTTATCACTGTCGCCTTTCGCGGACCGCCATGTAACAGGCAAAACACCATTGCAGAGCGTTAATTTGCATTGGAAGCAAACTCCTCGTTGTAACCAAATGAACTTGATCTCAAAGGTGTTAAAGTTGTTGCTGGTGAGAACGTAATACTTGACATTGTCGAGCCTAGAATTTTAACTGTGTTGCTTTGCATTCTTCATGATTAGAAGTCGCTGATGTGTAGACTGGTGCACGTGTACAGATTGTGTGTATTTACGTACATTTGTTCAGATATGTATCTGTGTAGTTGGGTGGCATTCTAAGTAAGTATTTTAGTATCCATAGTTATCTTGAATCACAGTATTATGTTTATAAGTTTGAATAGATTATATAAAACTTATCATATCTGTGGGGGTGCAACTTGGTTGAGTGACGGTTAGGAAATCAGTTGCAAACAAAGGGTTATTGGGTATGACATCTGGCGCAAAGGAGCGTCAACAAGTGGGCCAGAAAAACAACAAAATAGACACCGAAAGACAGCAGGAGGGCAAAAGGAAGACCGAACCGAAGATGGAGACAAGAGATGTAGCAAATGGCTGGTAGGAGATGAGTGCAAGTGAGAGTGGAAACGTATTTGGAGGCCAACTGTTATTGGTGCCGTGATAGGCTGAAAAGAAGAAAAGAAGGTTGAAGCCTCCACTACCCTCTAAGTAAGCTTATGCTTACAAGACTTAATATGACGAACTTTAGTCGATTACGACAATGCCGTAATTTAGCATAATACGAAAATCGTTCTTTCTTGATTTGAGCGTATCAAATGAGTAATTGACTGAGTACTTGCATATGGCACTGATGAAGCATTGAGGGAAACAATAGAAAAGTAGGCTACTGTTGACCATGAGAAGTTTTCATCGACCTCCCATATTGTCACCTAAACTATGGCACTGTATGGTGCAGTGGTATTCAGCGTTTTGGTGCGAAATGTCCCGGGTTCGATCACCTCCAGTGAAGTATGCAATTATGTTAACATGATTGACCAGTCTTCGGTCTTCCAAATTTGATTTTACTTCTCTTTTATGTAGATTTCGGACGCACGAAATGAATTTAAGCAGGCCAAAGACCAGGAATCAAGTCGTCTGAAACGGTAATAGTAGTCATGTTGCATTCATTAGTTATATTTATCAAGCCCCAGCATTTCATAAGAGTGTGTGTCTGCCTGCACTGAAGCTCTCACCGTGCAGTTATGTCAATAATCGTGTCTTTCGGTTGAAATGCTTTCTTGAGTACGTATCAGCGATGTTTAATCCAGGTCTCTTTTAAAACACAAACATTAAGAGCTGTATATCTGATATAAATTGTGAATCTTAACAACTTTTCAACTCAACAATGCCTGAGAGACACCCGAAGTATTTTAAACTCCATGGAATCGAACTACATTTTTATAATTGTAAAACATACAATGACGTAGTGAGCGACTGATCCCTGTGAAAGTATACCCGCTTTGAAGTGTATCAGCTCACGTATTATTTACCAATAAAGCATACTGCATAAGCAGGCAGAGATGAGAATACCACTGGAAAGTTGATATTCTTGATCAGTAAGCTTAAACGGCAATTTTAACTCTGTTGACATTTTTCCCCACTCGGGGTCTCCTTGGTTCTCTGTCAGGAACTAACCTTTGTACAGTTAAATAGTAGGGAGGTGCACATCTAATGGGACAGCCTTAATCTGACTGCTCAGGGCTGTTCTATCTGGATTCGTTTAGAACATGTTCAACTTCCAGAACATTCTACAACTTTCCAGAACATTCTACAACTTTCCAGAACATTCTACAACTTTCCAGAACATTCTACAACTTTCCAGAACATTCCATAATGTTCTGCCTAGTCTTGTAGGTTTCGGAACCTTCCAGAAGTTTCTATAGAACACACTAGAAATTTCCAGAATGTTCTAGAATATTCTACGATTTTCTAAGGAGTTCTATGTAAATGCGCGTCACCTATCTCTACTTTGCCATGTCGTTTCTGATTCTATTTTGAAGAGTAAGCATGTCATATCAAGGCCACTAATCCTTCTTTTATCTTCATCACATAGGACCCTCGTGTCGCTGGCGTAGGCTGCATTAGGAGCAATACGTGCACGTTAACGTAGTAGGAGGTATCATTCTACCTCTGAAGATAATGGTATGCACCAATGTTGCTGCTACACTTACAAGGAGCAGCAGCGGGAATGCTACAATACTATATTCCTAGGGTGACCGTCTCTGCTACATCCAGAACATAAATATTGGCAGGAAGAGGCTGTCTGTTCCTACGTACCCTTCTTTCTTCCCCTTCTCTTTTGTATGCCCTACTAACCACTATTTCGAACAGCTTGGCTCAAGCGAACACAGTCCGCTACATTCGTTTCCCAGCTTCCTGTGTACATAAAGCACCCTCGAGAATTTACCGTCACGTACTTTGTCTCTGGGTATAGGTGCACTAAGGAACAGTTGGTATCCAGAAATTACTAAATCAGAGTTGTTAGGAGTTGTCTACTTAGTACCCTGGAGCTTTTATTGTGTTTTAAACGAGAACAGTGCTCCAAGATGACAATTTCATGTTGCTTCTATATTTTTTCCAACCTTTTAGCATCGCCAATCTGCAAGTTACAATCCAGTCACTGGAAAAGGAGCTTGAAAATGTACCGGACCCAGACGTTTTTCAGGTAAGATAATACTAGATAATACTTTTCCCAACACTTAAACAGCTCCAAATTGTGAACTGATATCACTCTAGCGGCTGCGTCTTGTTCTTAGATACTTTGGAGTGATACCGACTGAAGGTATTAAACAAAAATAGCAGTATAGGAGACACATATTAGAAGCTGGGAGGTGGGGGCATCAAGTAACTCATGTATAGTAAAGGGGCATAAGACGTAAGATGTGACGTCAGCACTGTGAAGTGGCATCTTAGTGAAACGTTGAATGTTTGACTGTTGGCCTCATAGCTGTTGATTGAATGTGAAGCGAAAGAAATAGAGAACATTTCACCAAGAGTCCCAGATTGGAATCCCGTCAGCGAAATATTTTCTTGTTCTCTGCTCTTCATTGCTTGTTCTCCCCCTATTCAATGATACCTTGTCATCTTTTGTAATGTTCGTAAAGCATTTATAAAATACTATTTGAATACTTTAGTAACATGTGATATGTTTTACTTCAATTTTATTGTAGCCAAGACTAAAAGAAATACGGGAAGACACCAAGACAACGACAGTGTTGCTTAGCAACGTACAACAAGAGGCCAATAGGATTAAGTCAGAGTCTGCTGCTCTGAAATCATCAATTCAAGGTTAATATTACAATATTGTATAGCATCAAATAATTATTATTAAATGCGATAAGTACCCGATTGCCAGGTATCCATCTTCTTTTTCTTTTGTAAAGTGATACGTTTACGTCAAGCAATAAAGAATAATCGTCAAAAAAGGAGAGTTTAGTTTAGAGAAGATTCCGTTTATTTCTGACTTCCCTAGGTACTGTAGCATGTACAATAGACCTGCCGAAAATCAGAAATACGCGAAACGTTGTCGGCACTATAGTTTCCTTTCTGGCGTATATTTCTTTATCCATAATTTCTCACCATTGATATTTAACAAAGTTTTTATACTCTGAGGAATGTTGGTGCAAGTTTTTCTACTGTGATATGGTAGTGTTAGGTTGCCACAGTTGGAAGCCAGCACATGGAATGGAATGTGAATGTCGCTGATATTTATGATTACCTAAAAGGGCTGTGACTTATTTACGCCTAGAGCAGTGGTTCTTGACCAGTTTCAGTTAGTGGCCCTTATACTTAATTTCCTATATCCCCACGACGCTACTTGCTGCATTCCACTGAATATATGGAATTTTATCAAATTCTTATTATAAAATGCAAAGTACCTCATGTAGTTTGATACAGAAACATAACAGTAAAGAGCAAAGGGTGTCACCCACGTTTAATCGAGGCTAGTTTGAAATTCTCAAAGGTTTCCCCACTCACAAGGAATGTGCCTTGCGACTGCAAGGTTGAGAATAGGTACCCTAGAGCATTATGTCGAGTGTTATCTTTAAACACACACAGCGGGGGTCCCCTTCCCTAATTACATGGTTATGTCCTCAAAAATATACTCAGTTACGTACTTTGCTAACTGGAGAAGCTCTCTCTTTACCAATGTATGTATGATGGTACGCTAAACAGGCATTTTGGCGTGAATTAGACCATAAGTCCTGTAATAATTGCCTGATCCTACTATTATTACCCAGCTGCCAATAATGCATGCATTTTTGATATCCCACTACATTAGTATAGCGTCTATCCCTTCACATAAATGTCTTGAAGGTCAGAATGTACACACTCTCATCAGCATAACTCATGAGGTCATAGAAGCCCCATCACCCCATCACAACAAAGTTTAAAGAGAAGGGGGAGATTTAGTATAATTTTTGAAGGGATAAGCTTTAACTTTCTATTAACAATTAGTATACAGACTAGAATGCTTTAACGAAACAACAGTTTTCTCACTTGACTGTGAACGTATGTCAGAAGAGTCGAGTAAAATGGAAGTCTAGCTCTCTTTAAAACGGGCAATCATTCGCATCATATACATTTTGGTACATCCGAGGCTTTTAAGAGGGTGGCGCCCTCTTTCAGTGTCCCATTTCTTTATAGCATTTTGGGTTTTGAAACGAGATGGCTGTTCTTGGTTAATTCTATCTGCTTCTACCAAGGAAGGAGAGAAGGAGAGAAAGAAGGTAGTAGTCCTTAGCCGTGGGCAGCGCATATGCTCGCCTTTTATTTTCTGCGACGACATTTTGTATGGGGGTGGGCGTCACTCGTATCCCTGGTCAAATGCTGAGGATTTCCTCCAGCATTTATGGACACTCGTCTAATGGCCGCTTAAGTCTAGAAGTTGGAATGAAGCTCGACATCTGTCTAACTCGACTACTGTTGCTTGATTTGCGACGCAAGAATGTGCAACTATCATAATCAGCCTCACAAAGATAGGAAAACGCTTTTTGTCCTGTATGCACTTTCTTCCATGTGATTGTTAAAGTACAACTCTTTGAAGCCTGTTGCTCTTTTTGGTAGGTTTAAAACACGAATTGGATACCATAAATGATATGCGCAATCGACGTTTACAGAAACTGAAGGAGATTGATAAAGATGCCTACAACGCCAGTATGTGGTTAAGCAATAATAGGGAGAAATTCAAAGGTCAGGTCTTTGAACCAATCATGTTACATGTAAGTAACGCGTGCATTATGAATTAGTTTATTTATTTCACATAAATTAACAATATGATGGTATGCACCGTGTGTATCTCAAGTAATGGAAATCCCTGCTATTTAAACCGAAACCTAAACCTGACAGTGGATTATTTATGCTTAAGAGGGTTTGTAGTACAGTGGACGTGAGCGAAGGGTGACTGTCTTACTTATAGCTCTTTGGTTATGAGGTAGTCATATTCAAGCCCTGGTTATACTGTTTAGGCTGAGAAAGATATTCACTCCACAGTCTTGCAGTTTGGGAGGCGACTGCGAGTAACTACCCCAGGACCCGCGGCCTTGATAGAGTTGCAAAGGTCAGAAAGTGCTGAATTGCTTGTTGGGTACGAGTGCTAATTTTTTAAATTTTTTTTGCTAGTAGAGCTCATAGCGAACTTTAAGCACTCATTACCACGGTATTACAATTGTGGAAAGCCCCTGTGGTTGCTATTTTTACTTTAGGAAGTTGCCTTTCCCATAAATGGCATTGTTACTTGTTTTGGGAAAAGGATAAGCTTTGCAACAGTTGCACATCCACCGCGTCACTCTTCTTATAAAAGTAGATGATTCTCAGCAGTTACATCACAGATCCATCTGCGTGGCGCTCTTAAGGTTCTCAGCCGTGTTTTACGTCACGCTGAAGACTTCATCCAACGTCCAGCGGCCAGTGTTTCATGCAGTAAACTTGACAGTGGTTTCCGGGAGCTAGAACTGGTTCTAGTAAAGGACTCTTTACTGCCATCTAAATGGCTGAGTTTTGTAAGGTAGTTCCCCAGTCCACCACCTTCGGAACCGCTAAGGAGGCGATAAATATCTTCTGTCTTATATTCTCCTTGTAGACTACTATAAGGAAAGGACAGGAAAAGGTCCGCTCCTGAATTGTCAGGGATGTAACATCAGTGAGAACGACATTCTTTAAGTCTAGTGAATGCGGTCGTCTTTATTAGCAGCTGTAGTGACCTCATTGCACATTTCCTTCCCATTAATTGATGAGTTCTTATGGCGCACTCCATCATTTTACTCAGTGGTAAAGCCTTCCCATTTGTATTAACTATTTGAAAAGACAGTAAATGTAACAGAACTGGCATCTGAGATGCAGACGTAGATCAGACAAATTTCTTTATGTTATTTTACCGTTTGACATCTGCACATTATTTTGTTATTTTGGCAAAGGAAAAGGTGAAAAATGTTCGAGGAGGGTACATCCCTAGCGTGAAAACCTTACAGAACCTTCCGTATGTGTTATGTATTAAGGGTAAAAAATCACAAAAAGTCTCAGCCGGATATAATGACAACGTTTCGTCCAAAGTTGGGCAGAAAGTGGCTGATAATAGGGTAGTTGAAAAGTTACTTGTTTTATCTCTAGAGTAAGGAAGGATCCTTTTCACCCATTGCCCCACCCCATACGCCTTTGTGACATTGTTCCCAGTGATTTATTGTAACATTTCTGTACATTTAACCCAATAGATAAACATGAAAAACATGAATGATTCCAAGTATGTGGAAGAGCTAATACCGCCCAAAGATATGACGGCGTTTGTTTGCGAGTTAGAGGAAGACCAGTACAAATTTTTAGAAGAGGTGAGACTAGATCATATTTTAAAGGGGCTGTTGTACTTGTACCGCTTACTTAGTAAGTAATATCTAGACGTATCATCCATTTGGTATTTGCCAAGTTATAAAGAAGTCGGTAGTAAACACTGCACCTTGTTTAACACCTTATTGGTCATGTAAAATACGTTCCTTCCAGGCTAGAGGAGTCCTCGTTTTCACTTCGTTTGATAGAGAGGCGACTGAAGAAAGGAAGGGTTGATTTCTTCACAGTCAGTTCTTCCGGTTATTGAGAGAGTAAGTAAGTGTAATGTTGATTCACATAGCTGCATAAATTTGACTTATGATATCCTGAGAACGAAACTACACGTTGTTTTATAAAGTTATAAGGTCCGTAAACAGTAAACAAGGAGAAGTCGACAGTGTCAGCTAGTGTTGCAGTTTATCTGAACTTTTAGCTCTACCTTTGAAACTTTAGATGATGTATTTATGTGATGCCCTGCCGCGATGGTTTTACGTAAGCTGAACATTTTGAAAGTTGAACATTTTGATTTGAAAAGACTGACGTTTCTTAATCATCTCGACGTTTCATGATGCCAGTTGTCTCAAATTGTACAAATTGGAATTTGGGTGGACTTTCAATCCAGGTGTTGACAGTCGTGGTTTTAAGTCAATAAGAACTATGGAGAAGGGGCTACCTTAAATTGATAAGAGACTTGCAACAGTAACTGATAAAACCGTTTTGTAAGATTATATGATATAAAATAATGCATAAAGAAAAGTATTATTTAGCGAGTTAAGTTTTGAAGCGTTATGTAATAGGGAGTAAATCATATCTGAACTCTGTAAATATGCTCTGTGACGACGTTTACCGCATCGTATCCGATGACGTAGTTTTTGAATGGAACCTATACATAGACTGATTAGTAAAGATCAATTCAACGACTACGTAACGTCTAGAAAGATAGTGGGTGGGTATAGATATTTGTGATGCAGCATCGTGAGGTACGGAGGGGTAAGGATGCTATGACTGCTTGCCATGCAAATATCGAATAGAGGTCAGTATTTAAAAATGGGGAAGAGAAAACGAGTAAGTCGATTCACAGTAGGTCACTTCTCCCCAAAAAGCTTGGACGACCTACGACCCATTTTGCAGATGAAGACTTACTGACAGGTTGTTTTTTTAATTTTATTTTGAATTAATTAACAGTCTTCATTATTTAGTGTAATTGCTTTGGATTCATTACATAGTTAAATTGCTTCGTTGGTTAGTAAGTAATATAGTTCGGGAGTACACTAAAGGTAAACGTAACCAGGTCCCGCTCCAGTACTTTAATGTGTAAGTGATTTCACCTTATTTAATTGTACAACCCAATGAAATAATTTCGATTCTGTAAGAGGAGAATACCAAGCAGACGCTGTGCTAGTAACAAGAATATCTTATGTGCATTCAAATCGTCTTTGGTTGCATTTGATATGATTATTTATTACCAATGCCCGAAATTGGTGACCCTGACGTGACACAACAGTATGTCTTTTTTTCTTTTGTTTGTACTGGTGCCTTACTCGCGTTACGTCTTTTATTGTTGCTCTGCGTCAGGTGAGGGATAACCAGAAACTCCGGGTAGCAGTTGTATGCCCACCTCCTCAACCAGTCTCACATTATGAGCCGAAGAGAAAAATGAATACCCTCAGGTATGGTGCGTGTAGAGGCCGAATACAGATTGTTGTTTTCTGATATTGTGTTGGGATATATAAAATTGTCACTTTATATAATATTACGTTGCTCGGCGCTCATCGCACTTGCCCTATATTTTTCACCGATTGTTAGTGTAAATATTTCGGAGTTCAAATGATGCCTTTTTACGTAACTTATTATGTTTTGTGTTATTAAGTTTATAGATTTAGTATTTCGAAGTCAGATATCTCGATTCTCGTTTAAGAGTGGGACAATCTATTGTTTTTCTACAGTACCACGCTACACAAGATAGACGCTTTATTACAAGTTTTATTTCTAATGGATCATCGTATTTAGTCATCATTTTAAACTAGTGTAGAGTTAATTAAGATATTTGGAGTTTTATGTTACATATAGACAACTGTTTGGTGACTCTACTTTCTTGGAGAGCAAGCTTGTTGCGCGTAGCTAAGTTTGTTTGTCCGGCCGTACCAGAATCCAGAGTTGATTGTCTTTGGCGCCAACAATGCGATATATTCTAATATTGTGAAAAATATTTCTTTTGAATAAAATGGCATGCAGATGCTGCTTGTTGATTGGATGCCTGTCTATTTGTCTGTCTGTCCGTCTGTATGTCTGTCTCTCTATCTGACTTACTCACTAATGGGCAGGATCACTAACTGACTGCTTGACTCAATCACCCGCCCACCCACTCACTCACTCGCTCCATCACTCACTCACTCCATCACTCACTCACTCACTCCATCACTCACTCTCTCACTCACTCACTCACTCACTCACTCCATCACTCACTCACTCACTCACTCACTCATTCCATCTCTCACTCACTCACTCACTCACTCACTCACTCCATCAGTCTATCACTTCATAGCTCATTCACTCCATCACTCACTCACTACATCTCTCACTCACTCCATCACTCGCTCACTACATCTCTCACTCACTCCATCACTCACTCACTTCATGACCGACTGTCCGGCTGGCTGGCTGGCTTTACTAATTATCGATGTCAGTGCTGTTTCTTAATCTTTGGAATGAAATGGCGTTTTCACCCTGCTTTTTTATGTTCATTCAAAGTGATACGTAGATAATGTCCCACTATGGAAGATATATACATCTCTCTATTGTACATTTTCTCTTATTCCCATCAGAAATTTCGGGTTTGAGAAATTTGTGATCGAATTATTTGATGCTCCTGAAGTGGTGCTACGATATCTATGCGAGTCGTATCATGTTCACGAGATTCCGATAGGATCAAATAAAGTGAGAGACAAAGCTAGCCAGGTTAGTACAGAGAGACAATCATTACCACTTCCTCGATGTTTTAGGTGCGTAACGAATATTTCGGGTGTTAGGCAATTATTTTGTTTGATTTGTGTCACTAGACCTAGCCCTCCTAGAAAATGTGCCTATTTAGCTATGGTGTGTGATATAAATACTATAGATTTTCAATATTCTTTTCAATAAAACAAAGCCCCATATACACGGTGAAACATATTGTATCCAGATGTAGAACACAACTCGTTCCGAGGACCCTTTCTTGTTGTACAACTGGGCTTCACAACTGCGTTTTCATTTGAAACAACAAATTTTTAAGATATGTATTAGAGAGAAGTGAGACAACTGAAAATCGGGTGGTTCCCTTCTTCCTGTCTTAAACGTCTATGAAATATTGGAAATCCATTCTTAGATTCCCTTTCTCTCTCTCTTATGACCCTCATAAATGCATCGTCCCTTGGTTAATTTGCCACAACATGTTGTGAGAAATAGAACCTGTTCTATTCTAAAATCAGTTGTATCAACATGTTGCATGCGAGAATAGTTGTACAACTTGGTTCGTTTACACGATGCAACATCTTGGGGTCAACATGTATCAACATGTTGCACCGTGTATACGGGGCTTAAGCCTTAGATCAAAGGCTAACAACATTATCTAAAACGAACAGACTTTTTTCAATTGCTACAATAATTTTCAAAGTCTTATATCTTCGACTAGCTTGTCATATCCTACATCTGCCTGATGCCAGTTACATCATAAACAGCTATCCGATGGACTTCAGTAGACGGCAACCAGAACAGAATTGGCCCAAATAAGACTTGACGGAGGGCTTTCCAGGAAGATCTCAATGGTGGCGGATTGATGGCAAGCCTTTGCTGCCCTTTGTAAGGATTCCGTCAAAAGTTTGTTCCCCGGGCCGGGTATAGAGAAAAGAACATTGTGATGATAGAAGTGTTTAAGCCCGGGGCCAATGTGTTGTTTAACGCGCTTATTAGGATGTCTATCACGTCTATATCAATCTCCATGCTGTATCACACTGACTACCAATTTCTTTTTGTACGTATAGGTGATTCAAGACTCTGGCTTAACTCATTTCTTTACACCCATTTCAAGGGTAAGTACACCTTGATGTATTTTAAATGACAGTTAAACTATGACCTGAAAGAGCTGAATGTCGTGTTACTACAGGAAGATACTGTATCTACTGTGAGAACTGTGACCTTGTTCTGCTTTTAGACCGTCGTATATTACGTATGACGTATATTACGTGTTTTTATATTACGTCATATAAAAGTTAAACTATGATCTAAAAGAGTTAAATGTCTTGCTTCTACAGGACGCTACTGTATCTACTGTGACCTTGTTCTGCTTTTAGACCGTCATATATTACGTATGACGTATATTACGTGTTATTATATTACGTCATATGTTACGTATTACATCATATATTACGTCATATAAATAATAGTTAAACTATGATCTAAAAGAGCTGAATGTCTTGCTTCTACAGGACGCTACTGTATCTACTGTGAGAACTGTGACCTTGTTCTGCGTTTAGGCCGTCATATATTACGTATTACGTCTATTACGTATTATTATATTACATATATTACGTCATGTTAGGTCATAAAAACAATAGTTAAACTATGACCTGAAAGAGCTGAATGTCGTGCGTCTACAGGAAGATACTGTATCTACTGTAAGAACTGTGACCGTCATATATGACGTCCAATTTTATAAATAGACCATTCAACGTAAGCACTATTGAGTTTTCTGGATGAAGGGTACATATGAGAAAACAGAACTTACCACCCGAAAGACCTGAGTGCCCTGCCTAGATACAAGTATTGTGTGCTGAAAGCAGTCTGGGAAGAAGTTGAATATCGGATGTGACGCCCATGGCTATTCTTAAGATATTCACTTTTGACCCAGAGGGTCAGAGTTTCGGAATTTAACAGAGTACATGAGTTATAGAGTTTCAGAGTTCAGAGTTGAATTACTAAATTATGTAAAGAAATATCGAGAACTTAGATGATCTTACATAGATTCTAGTTCTGACATGATCTGTTAGTACCATTCAGTACAGGGTATATAATATGGACGATGGTTAAGACCATCCGACACCCCTCTCCTTCCAGTACCCCCTCCTTCCAACACCTTCTCTCCTTCCAACACTCCCTCTTCATCCATCACACCCTACTCCTTCCAACACCCCTCTCTGCTTCCAACACCCCTCTCTGCTTCCAACACCCCTCTCTGCTTCCAACACCCCTTTCTGCTTCCAACACCCCTTTCTGCTTCCGACACCCCTCTCTGCTTCCGACACCCCTCTCTGTCTCCAACACCCCTCTCTGCTTTTAACATCCCCTCTCCTTCCAACGCCCCCCTCTGCTTTTAACACCCCCTCTCCTTCCAACACCCCCTCTCCTTCCAACACCCCCTCTCCTTCCAACACCCCCCTCTCCTTCCAACACCTTCTCTCTTTGCAACACCTTCTCTCCTTCCATCACCCGTCTCTGCTTACGACACCTTCTCTCGTTCCAACACTCCTCTCTGCTTCCAACACCCCTCTCTGCTTTCAATACTCCCTTTCCTACCAAGACCCCTTCTTCTTCCAACACCCCTCTGTCCTTCCAACACCTACTCTCCATCCAACATCAGTTCGTTCTTACAGGTGATATCTCCATCCCTTGAATTCTAGTACGTGGTCAAAACGTCCTTGTATGGCAGCAGACAGAAGTCAGTCATAGTCAACTACTTGAAGTAAGTGATCCATCATACTGGAATGTTTTACTTCGTACTTAGCAACCTGAAAGTTTCACATACTCAACAAATGAATGAATGAGTCAATGAAAGGATTAACGAATGAGTTAGTGAATGAATTTATTAATGAATGAATGAACGTAAACGTGAATGTACGAATGAGTGAATTAGAGAGTGAAGTAATAAATGAGGGAATGAAGAAATACGTGAAAGAGAGAAAGAATGAATGAATTTGCTTTGATTACGCGACAGTTAGAAGACTAAGTCATTATTTTATATCAAGTGATTCATTATTTCATAATGTAGGATGAAAATGAATTACAATAAATAGTATTACCTTTTATCCTTTGTCCCAAGACGCGTTTTGATTGCTGACTTTCTGATTACAGTGTTCAGAAGTTCTCTTTATCAAGGCATGCAGATATATGTGGCTCTAACCCTCAAATTTTAGTTGCTACTGAAAGAAAACACTACGGTATACCCGGATTCAAAATTGCAATGCAAATCAAAGAGACGCAAAATTAGGGAGAATAGACTGTGTGGCTGTTTTATGCAATTAGAAGCGTTTCCTACGTGATTTACAATCCAGAACTCTCGTGTTTGATATATATTTATAGAGTGGTACTACAGAATTTAAATTGAACAGGCAAGTCATTTTGATCAAGAAGCTTTTTGCCGATTCTCGTCAATTGATCTACATCGGTAAGAAACCAAAGTACATTGAGACTATTTATCATTCAGAGAGGATCAAACTGACCAATACGCGGACGTACAAGAAGACATAACATGACGTTTGGCGCGCTAAAGCATTGACAAATTAAACAGAAACTCCTTCTGCCTACATAAGCTAGGTTGAAAACCTGAAATATAAATAAACTCTAACACAGCAAAATGAAACTTAGAACGTCTCCTACTTAAAATTCTAGGATGTCCGTTATCGTATCTTCTGCGGCATTCCAATTTGTCTACCAAATGCTGTTCAATCGCAGAGCCTCTGGCGGTTATATCTTTTAGGTTTTTCTTTATACAACCCAAAACTGACCATTAATCCCTGATGGCCCCTAATTGATTAGATTAGATTCTGTAATGTATCAAATATTCTTAAAATTGGTTGTTATCAAAGCATTACAATTCTGACTAGCTGCCTCATTTATGCTGTAAATATACAATGCCACTGTAAAGAAAGACTTTTAGCTGTATAAGTAGCAGGTTTATTTCCCCCTTGCGAATCTTAGATTTAAGACCATATGAAATGCTATTCCCCCTTATTACACAAGAATGTCTTTTCTGTAACTATTCTTGCCCCATTTTACAATGCCTCATCATAATTCCCGTTCATTTCCTTTGATGGAAAGCATCAAGGTTTTGCTACTGTTAATCATTTTCTGTTTTTACTGGTAGAGACAGTAAAGCGAAGCACCTTGAAGTGTCGGTCGACGTAGAAAGAAAGAAGGAACTTCAACGAGAGATTCAGGTGAGGTGAATGACGTATGAGAAATAGACAAGTGCCTCTTCTAAGGGAGGGCAGAGGGAAGCATGCTCCCGGAAAGAAATTGACCCCTGTACTCCCTCCGCTAAACCTAAGGCCTTTGGTGATGTAAATGAGGAACTGATCTATTACAGTCAGCAATCTTGAATCACGATGTGGGTAGTTTGTAACCCAAAAATAGGTGCACATTACTTGCCCTTGATAGCACTAGTGTCGTCACAAAATGAGGAGATACCGTTTTTGCAGCTTGGTTAGATTCATGAGCGTACATTGCCCTTCCCGTTTAGTAAAACTTTTGCATGGTGGTTATCAGAGAACCGCTTTATTTTGAGCTTTTATTGATGACCTGCGTATTTTTCCGACCTTTCTGCGACCAACAAATAAACTGCAGTTATGCGCAACTCTGGGCCACGGATACGTTCCCAGTATTCGAAAGAAAATAATTAAATGTGATAAATTTAGTCGCTCAACATTAGTTGGTGTTAACTGTCAATGTGCCTTCAGATACTTTCTCATCTGGTATTTCTTGATATGACGTTGATGCTTCTCTTCGACCAGACTTGAATAGGTTACTAACTGTGATTTGTCATCATTAACAAATCGGTATCTCTAGCAGTCATTGCCTTTCATTCCATTACGCTGCCTCCCAAGTACTCAACGTGCCTAATGAATTTCCCACCGCGTCAGCAATTCATGTCAGATCTATACGTCAACCCCGTCAGGTTCAGAGGATTCTATGAAATGGAAGTCCATGCATGCAAACTAGACCGTTTGCATCGATATAACAGCCCCCATTTGAATTCACCCAAATATGTAGATTTACGGGCATGTCATTCCCTTTTATTTGAACAAGAAATCGCAATCCGTTTATCAGGTTCTCTACCTAAGGAATGGGGGTATTTTAAGGTTTATTTTAGCCGCACACTATTCTAAGTTTATTTTAGTTAACTCTTCCATTGTCAAACGTAAGCGCACAGAGTGTATTCAGGAATCACTCCTGCCCTTGTCCTTCATCTTCACTATCTCCCACTCCGTATCTATCTTATTGCCCGTGTGCTTCTCCTCTTCCTCCTCTTCTGCATCATCGTCATGTCTACAATCCTGGACTAAAAGTTTTTATTAAATTTATGTGAAAATGCAACAAATCACGCAAGGCACCTGCCACATGTAAGGGATGTCCATTCCTGGTATTATTTATTTTTTAGACCTCTCCGCTTAGAAGCAGGAAGGCCTAACATGCAAGTCTCCAAAATGCACTTTTTCAAACTTAACAATAATTTGGAGCGGGGGTTAGGGAAACTTGCTTATTTCAAAGTCCAAAATTGCAGATATGACAAACTATTGCGTCTACGGATATAGAAATCAGTGTCATTTTATCACCTTGGTTGGAAGTATTCCTTTTAACCGCATATCTGCACAGCAGTGATCTGCTAACTCTAAACTTCAGATGCTACCCACACCCCCCACTCCCCATACCATAAAACAACTTCTTGGGCTTCTTTATTTAACTTTTGAAATAATGTACTCGTATTATATCGTTAGAATATGTAATATAGCCTGAACCTTACAGAGCTCTTTGTTTCTGCTAATTTTTTGGAGGTGATTTCAGTTTCAAGGGTCCTTCAAGATCCTTCCAGTGTACTTGTTTCTAGAATGGCAATCTTTGACAATAATTGTTTGTTTTTAGACTGCCAAGGAAAAATACAATGAGCTTGAGACTCGCTACAAGGAGCTTGTGGACGAGCAGAAAGCGGCAAATGCAAAGTTGGAAAAACTCCAAGCAGAAAAGGTTAGATGGCCAATACTACAGTCTCTTTATTTTGTGTGTCATTATCTCTAATAATTCAAAATGCACTTCTCTCCACTGGGGATGTCGGACCAAACAGCTGCAAATTGTACAGTGAAACATGACAAAAAACCTCTTTTGCCAATAGTGTTTAGTTGTGGATGCCGTGTTTGACCGCCAATGGCCAACAGTTTGGCCCGTGAAAATATCAGTTCTAAGGCGAAGTCCCATGTACATGGGCAGCGCCCTAACACCTTTCAAGGGGAGTGCACGGCGTTATCAAGGTGATTATCAACTCCGAAAAAGTTCAATCGGTCAAGCTCCTACTTGCCGTTCCTCTTCCCTTATCCACATCTCGCTGCATGTTGAGTAAACGCCATGTGAAGGCCGCACTAGGAAATAGATGTTCATCCAAGTTTAAACAATATTTGTGTACTTACTCGATGTCGTCACCGTATTCCATACAAGGTTGTTTGAATTTGGAGGTAAGAGGTGGGTAACAGAAAATTTTTCATCTATTTTACAAGACTTGACACAAAACTCACAATTACACGCAGGGTTTTGACCTCGATCTGCGTGTACACTACATCGACAAAAACTAACCTAAGGTGAACCTGACGAAGAATCAGGGTCATTTTTAACGGGGGCTAACCCCGAGCGAACCCGTGTAAGTTGCATTTATACTGTCAGAATCTGTCAGAGGTTGAGTTGACCTGTGTTCACCCGTGTTAGTTTGTGTAGCGTAAACATAGCCTTCCAGACGTTAACCACTAACGTGTGGTTGTTGACCCGATCTTTAATAGATTGAGTCAGGAATACTCACGTGTATCACTGAGATGTGGTATTTTGTTCTGACCATGTTTCATCTGCCATGCATATTTTAGCATAATTACTCTCTTGACCAATATAGAAAGACCTTACTGCGCAAATGTCCAGGAGGAAGACCATACAGAACCAGATCGACACGAAGAAGAAAAGGTACATTCCATAATAGTCTACCTTACAAAATATTCTGTTAAATGACATAAAGGGTGTTCTGTGTATGTTCTGAACCAGTAATTTATTGCCGTGTGAGCTTTACCCATGCATTGTATCATCATCTGCATTTTTGAAGAGATACTAGCGAAGAGTGAAAATGTTCCCACCGGGATTCGAACCTGGGACCCATACATTCGTGGCGTGCTGCTCTACAAGTTGAGCTATGGCGACCCGTTGATAACATAGTTCACTTTTGTCTAGTCGCCACATTAGCTCCTGATATTCCATCG
>JAAAKL020005979.1:0-18581 GCA_010016065.2 Carybdea cf. marsupialis auct. non (Linnaeus, 1758)
TCAGAACTGGACCGTTGTATTAGTATTCGAGGTTTAATACAATGAAAGGTAAATTTTTTTGGTAGTATACTCGATTTCGAGCTTAGCCCATTGTCCAGTCAGAGTGAGCAATGGCCTGGGGAGAGCGAGCACATTTACAGGGGTGGTTTCCCGTTGCCTTTCCCAACCGATCGTCTTTATATCGATCTAGGCGGGATTCGAACCCACAACCTTTGGTATGTGAGTCAGATTCCTTAACCACTAGACCACGGCGGCTCATGGCGGCTTACTGCGGAAAAGTTGGAAATGGCTGTACTGGCAAATTTTTTTTCAGTACGTTACGTTGTAAAACTGTTATAGACTCTTTGCAGATGATACTAATTTACTTGAACGATTCCTACTGAGTTGATCTTGTAGCATTCCCTGGATAATGTGTGCCACTAGCACTGCAAACAATGAACTTTGCGTAAATGCACCAACCTGTAAAAGTAGTATGCACAAAATTGGCGAGCCACTCGACACCGGTCCTGCTAAGAGTTGCGGCTATTTTGAAAATGATGATTTTTGTTCACGAAAACTTCCCTCTTGAGTAATTTAAAGACCTTTTCGAGACACCCATGGACAACTCTTGTCACTCGATGAGGTTTTGCTGCTGTCTTTAAAGTATCTAAGTAAAAATTGATTCCGTTTTCCTTAGGCGCTGATCCGTTAGCAGTTCTAAGATGGACAATCCTTAGACATATGGTTAGAGCTGTTTCACTTTTGAAGAAGGCAGGAGCAGCAAGAAAGAGCGGTAAGTACGCCTGGAAATTAATAATGCAGCCGAAAATTTATTCGTCGATTTAAGGACAGAAAATTAGGACATTACCTCATGTCAAGATATGCGTTCTTTATGCTGGTACGGGGCATGGTGGCCATCAGTGATCACATGCGACTTTTGTTATTAGACGAGAGTTGAGGTTACCGGGAGCCGATAAAGGGATTTGTCACTTTCAGCCGTGTGATAGGGAGTAAGAGGTACATTAAAACGTCTGTTGGTGGGGACTTACAATACTTTCTTAGACGTGACCCACGTTTTCTCGCTTTCCTTGCGTCGTTTTGGTCGAATTGCGGCTCTCGTGATATCCTGCGGTAGAGTATTAGGGCAAGCGCGTATTTTTGTGCGGCGATGATTCGAAGACGATTCCTATTGATGAACTAGGGAGGCTTAACACTAAGTTTTGCAGAAAAGACATGCTACTTGATGGGCAAAGTCATAACTCGGACCCAAGAAGGAGGTTTCCCCATCTACTTCTATCCAGTATCATCCTTGAAGGATCTTGGAGTTCATAGCCTGTGTCATTTAATGGTTGGTTTGGAAAATTTCACGCTGCATGGCCGGTAGGTGTTTCTGTCATGCGTTGGCTGTCAAAGGAAAGGTTGATTCACCAGTTCCTCTATTATTCTAGATAATAACCTTGCTCCTCATTCCCAACCTTAGCAGGAGCATCACTGTACAGCTCTTCTGTGGTCGGATGACTTTTCCAAGAGATGTTAATTGCTGTCCTTACGGCAGCATACGGTTATGCTACGTACGTCCCTACGTTTGCACAAAACAGTCGCATGTACGTTTTTGGAGTTATAGCGACTGGAGCCTCCCGATTTACTGATTTGGATGTAAATGATTAAATAGTTTTTGAATGTTTTACTTTTGCCTGTTATGCTTTCTATATAATTTCCGTCGCTCATTCAGATCGTGCATTGGGTGTATTCGAGGGCACCGAAAGTGGTGGTGGTCTTGCCCATATTCAAGGGGTTTTCAGTAGCCATGGAATCAAATCACGAGTTTAAATATCCGACCAACGTTTTAATTGTTTAATTAAGCAGTAAATCATGATTTTCATGATATATAAATTCACTGGTTTTGCGCGACAGAATGCGCTTAACGGAATACTTGCATGCCCTTTTCGACCTCAACGTGTTCCTTCTTACGGAAGAGGAGTTATAAAAATATCCCAAAGTAAGCTACGTCAACTGCAAGAACTACTATGCACTCCTTAAGTTTTGTGATTTTATTTTGATGCCTCTTTACTTTAGGGATATCATTTTCAGAGGGATGCCCGGAAGTCAAATGGGTATGTATTTAGTTAATTCGTTGCTCATATCCCCCGAAATTGCATTATTTTTGTTGAAATAGCGACCATTTTCTTTAACCTTTGACAATTTCACATGTGCTTGTAGACGTGCAACCACCAAACTTTCAAGACGATGTGCAATTGTGTTGTTCACTGCCTTACTCGCATTAAGAATGCTTACAAATAGACATTTCTTGAGCACAGCATTACCTCTGTGATCCAATTAATTTCACGGTAATAATAATAATTGTTCACTGACTGACGTAGTTTTGAAAAGTAGTTGAATATCGTAGTGGTTGCCATCTGAATTTGAAATGGAGTGGGGTGTTAATACCTTGCTTTGAAAGGTAGGATTGAATTAAGTTCTACAAGGATAATTAGAGTGATTTCTCCTTTTCTTTTCCAGACGCTTGCTAGATCTCCACAAAGCCGGTGAGTGTTGTTTGTAAGCGCGTCATTTAGATTAAATCTACCTCTTTTTCCCCAAACTGAATGTCGGGGTTCACTGTGCTCCTTAATCCTGATGTACCGCCAACATTCGTTAAGTTACAACAATTTGTTTATGTAAAAAGGATGTGGTGTTACTTGCAGGTGCATGTAACCAATGTTTAGCAAATTAACAGAAGGTTTACTGCCCTTGTGATGTACTTTGAGTGCACAAGTAATGCGATCACACTCAGTTTAAGTGATCCGCGTCCTATATGGACATTGACGAATGTTGTCACAAACTCGTTCCTAACCTTTTATTTTGCGGAGTTCCTAATGTGACCACACTTAGTATAAAGTGACTCTTCTCCTATATGGATACTGACGGATGTTGTCACAAGCTCATTCTTTACCTTTTATTGGCGGAGTTCCTAATGCGATCACACTCAATATTAAGTGACTCGCGTCCTATATGGACCCTGACTTTGTCACAAGCTTGTTCTTAACCTTTCATTTGCCTGAGTTTCTAATGCGGTATCACTCAGTATTAAGTGACTCGCGTCCTATATGGACACTGATGGATGTTGTCACAAGCTCATTCTTAACTTTTATTTGCCTGAGTTCCTAAAGCTATCACATTTAGTATTAAATGACTCGCGTCCTATATGGACACTCATGGATGTTGTCACAAGTTCATCCTAACCTTTTATTTGCCGGAGTTATTAGGTTTAAGTAGTTCACAGCTCAACGTCAGCTTAACTTAAGGTAGTTACAACTAATGTTGCTAACCAGCTCTGTGTTCAAACTACTAATAAGTTACGAATCTCGTGAAATTTGTTAATACTTCTTCCAGGTGCTGATGATACTTTAATAATTTGCTATACGTGCAGAGAGAAGTTGGGTGTAATAATCAGTGAAAGGCATCCCTCCTCTTCTACCGCCTGGATCGATTTTTCTCTCCACCTTTTAACCTCACCTAAGGGGTCGACTGATAATTAGATACAGAGCTAGAAGTTATTCTAATGAGAATGGGAGTGCAGGAGCAGTTAGGATTTCGACTAGTCAAGCCAGCCTTCTTCAGAGTTTAAATATAAGTTTTTAAGTATAAATACATTAAAGTGTTCCTGTGCCGTTCTAGACTGATTCTTGTTTTATACTGCCTATCATAAACCTACCGTAAAGCAAATAAACGAGTCGTGCTTTGTAAATACTACGTTTGTGACACAACAGAAGGTGATTTCTCGTCTCTTCTAGTTGTTGCTTAAAAGAAAAAACCAGTTGACAAAAAGACAGAATGAAATATAAGTTTATAAGTATAAATACATTAAAGTGTTCCTGTGCCGTTCTAGACTGATTCTTGTTCTATGTCGATTATATTTTAACCTTAGTCTTTGGATCTCTTTGATCCGGAACTGTATCAGGCATGGCTTAGTCGTTTTGGGTCCTTTCCGTTTTATTCATTTATGATAGGCAGCTAGAATGTTAGTTTGCTATTTTGGTTGTAGCCGTTAATTAATCCTGCATTTCATCCTCATCATATTCTTTCTGCAGAAGAAAAATCCTGTTGCAGATAAGTGATGGACGAGGGGGTAGAAACACACGGGAAGTGATGAAAAAAGCCTCAAAAATTTTAAATCGGTATGTACCTTCAGTGTTTTCAAAATATGCTACAGCTCTGTCTGTAGATAAATCTCTGTCTCTGTTGTTATAGTACTACATACCGACCTTAGTATTGTGTTACCACTTGAATGGTTTTTGAAGAAATCGCAAACAGTAGCCACCAGGAGGTCATTGTCACCCCGTATCAGAACTCCTCTATTACAAACATTTGAGGACTGAATTTATGTAATTAAGTGCCCCGCCTAATATTTTCGTTAATGCGGAGGGAAAGTGTGACGTCACGATTTTGAAAATGTTTGAAATATGGAAATATTACTCCATTTTCATTTTGCCCTATCAGTAAGAACGTCAATGGCCAAAATTAAGAGTGTTGCCATTTTCGAACACCGAGATATCAGCTTTCAAAGTTTTAAATCTCTGTAACAAAACCTTATTATTTGATGCTGGATCCTAACGTAAGGAACCAAGGAGTTTTGACCAGAGATATTTGGGATTCAAACGCCTCTAGTTTAAACACCAGATACACTGAAGTTCTGGTATTTTGGGAAACAGCCTGTTCCAGGGTTGCCTTTAGATATCTGGAGTTAAATGTGATGTTGCAGAGACAGATTGCTGATTTACATGAAGCCTTGTGCAGTCAATAATATTTTACTTTTGCCACACCCTTGAAACTACAATACACCCCCAAGAAAATTTTCTTAAATTCATATGATGACTATACAAACGCATTATTTGTTTTTTACAAGAGGTACTGATTAATATGGTTTTCGGAGTATCGTTATACCAGAGCACTGCACGGTGGACGGATTGGGCTGAAAGTAACCCAAGCCGATGTAAAAAGTCCCTAGAAAGTCATAAAACTCGATCCTTTATCCTCAATTCTTCCATATATGTCGGGATTTTTGTTTGAAATTTCTGGTAACATTACAGAATAATTCTTTACTGGGACGTAGAGAATTTAAAGTATGCCTGGTTTTTATTGTAGTTCTTTCACGAGGAAGCCACTTGACTGTATTTAAAGATTTAGAATTATGTATGGTAAATAATGTCTTATATTAAAACCTCCAGCTTTTAAATCTTTTTGGAAGCAACTGCTACACCATGGCCTCGATGCAGAATGAAGCTTTACAGCGATTGAAAGCGAATGCGAGGCGATCACTGTCTTGCTCCGTTGGTGCGTAAACTGTGTCGCATCTGTCTTAGGCCCCGCTCGCTCTCTCCCTCAAATATAGGTTTTGTCAAATAGTGACGATCCGAGATTGCTATCGATTGTTGTCACTAATGGTTCAATTCAAACTACGGAATCCTCTTCAAGGTAGATTATGCTAAAAGGGGAATGTTATGATAGAATGACGTTATATATAGAGGTTTCGAAATGAAATGAGGAAACGAGTTTACGGAGGATAAAATGAAAGGGTATTGGCTGTAATCTGTTCCTTGTATTTATATAATTGTTTGACCTAAAGGGAGACAGCGTTGTGGTTCTAGTTATTACAGTTGCTTCAAGTAAAGTCCTGCGGTCAACATTCTTACAACCTTACAGACAGTAAATTGTAGCTTATTAAGATCCTCTGGACGAATGTATGTTTTCTGCCACGACGGCAGGAGAGCATCGAAGGCCTTATAGACACTTGTACCCTCACTACCTTTTAGTCACTGTGTGTTCTATCACTTCACTTAGAATCATGCTGGTCACGTTCTGTGCTATGTTGAACTCGGTTGTTATAGCTACGTCAATCTAAGCTGCTGTTGAATTGGGCTATAAAACAATGCAGGCGTTGTTTGGCTTTACTTATCAAGTTAGACGATTAGAGTACGGCAATAATGAGTCTTGTATTTCTTGATAACTTTTAATTAGCGAAAAACGTAAAAGAAATTAGGAAACACAACACATATTAGTATTACAGTCATCATCGTGTTGTGCCGCGCTTTACAAAGATATGGCAGTCCTCAACCGACTTAGTGCAATACCTCTTCGTTATTGTCAAAGCTTTATGAGTCGAATAATATGATAATGACATATATATATATTTATTTATTTACTATATGTATTTGTTTACTACTAAGCAGTGGTAAAAAGGAAAAGCGAAATACCGCAGTTACTTTAGGTTTCACGTCCTATCTGCTGCCATTCTTCAAACCGCGAAAGAATTCTTCCATTGCACCTCTATTAACGGCAGCAAATAGGACGTGAAACCTAAGTTGCCTGAGCATTTCGCTCTTCCTTGTTGCATTGAGCACTCTAGCAACGGTATCAATACTTATTGGTATATCATTTTTTAAATATATATATATATATATATATACCGCGAAGCATCAACTGTACAGCTGTGTTCAGATGCGCCTTATATTCTCTTAAGTTTAAAACAAGGAAAATAAACTCTATCTTGCGCTACTTGCCATTATCAGCGGAGATAGTGTAGCTCTATCTACTATTATAATCTGTGATGTTGTAGCTGCTTAAATAGAATTCAAATTCAGAGTTCGTTAAAAGCGCACTTACTTACAATTGGCCGTAAAATAGGAAATATATCAAGTTGCCTAATGATAAGTAGTGTAATGAGCGCCTCTCGTAATTCTTGGCAGCTCTGGGGAACTCGCATGCAGCGCGTAAAGATTATCCAAAATGATGGTTTACAGTTACCACGATGTATTTATCTGAGGCCTATGACAGCGCTCATAGATCTCAGAGAACTGTCACACACACAACACATAAATTACAATACACTGAACATTAATACCAAACTGCTACAGCCAATCAAATTGCATATAAAACAGGAAGTGGAGGGTGATTGGTTGGTAAAGGATCTGGGTGGTGTTAGTAGATTCGTGTTAGTTTACTATTGGTTAATGGTTAAGCTATGTGTCATTGCCATTACAGTAGAGCAGATACATGTTGCCATTGCTGCAACATTATTCGGCAGGTTGTCTTAAATTGCATAGGGTAATTTCCTGTTGCCATTGACTGCATCCTCTGTACCATGCTTTCATAGCTTCTTAAACAAAGTGGTGTCATCAGGTACTTTAGGGTGTAAAGGTAAATACTCATTTCGCTTTTGTTATAAAATAATTGCCGCTGGAGAAGAACGATGAAGTGAAAGTATTTAGTATCACTACAGGTTTTCATCTCTCTTCATCATATTATTGTTAACAACTGTTTTGTTTTGTTTTCTTCGCAGTCGAGGAATGTATAGACAGGTTAGTGACTTCAATCTCTATTGGTAGTTTAAGGACTTGGCTGACGGATTGTGCAGTGGGGAGGATAAAATGTTACTTTTTCGACCCCGTTAATACCAGAATACGCCCCCACTGTAGAAACCTTACTGGTTACTGTATATCATTTCCTTAATTCTTCATGTTTTTTTACGACTGATATTTTTAACTGTTCCTTTTCTTTGGATGCCCCACCACGCCTTTCGTTTAGAATACGCCCCCCAGCCCATTAATCTTTTTGGCAAAATGTATCTCCTTGCCTCAATTCTTTATGTTTTTTATGACTGACATTTTTTAACGTACCTTCTCTTTGGATGCCCCACCACGCTTTTCGTTTGTTGCAAGATTATGAAGGGTTAGTTCTTGCCAACAGTACAGCACACAATTCAAAGTTAGCTTTTTTATTCACCACAGGGTGTTTTTCGTTGCCTTACGATTTCTTTATCTAACAATTTTATTATCAATGACCTAGTTTGTGAAATTTCGTAGTCTTTCAAATCCCCTATATTCCATGTAACTACTTTATGACAACTTTTCTACACCGATAGTAAAGATATTTTTAAAAGAGCCAGCCATTCATAAAGGTCCCCCTGCAACACGTTTTTTGTCTTACCGTAACATCCTCTCACCAACACTCTCCGATCAGGTTCGGAGGAAGATAATATTGTTGGTATACAGGGAGCCAACGATTTATAGTTAAAGGGGTCATAGGAAGCCAATTCAGGGGGGAGGTGCTCATTTCGACCACATGGGAGAGGACCGCATGGGAGGAAGAGACCACACGTTGCACGTTTGTTTTGTAAGACATATTTCGGATTGTATGGGTATCAAATTGGCCCCCCTCGTGGACAGATTAGGGTTCATCACAACCGTAACTGTGTCATATAGTATGGACATAATAACGACTTAGTGTGGCCTCTCTCCTCCAACAACGGGACGTGCCTGTAGCACACTTTTCCTCGTATTTAGCGTTTTAAACAGCAACTATATTCTTTTTGTTAATTTTTGAACCGTTATCCACGGTACTGTCAATCGCCGCCACCTTCTTGGAAATCTTCATTTTTTTTAAAATCTTTTTTGTCTTCAGTTGCATTAATTTTTCTGTTTACTTTCTATTTCTACTTCTTTCAAAGTAACTTAATGCCTTGAAGTGACAACCCTGCTTTGTATTGAGTAAAGGATTTAAAAAAAATTTTTTTGACCTAGAAAACTAATGTTCGACTTTTTTTCTCTTTACATTGACTGTTCAGTTTGATAGAGCGGAATTACTTTTCAAAGTGTATAGTTTGTTTCCATAAGTACGTACCTTTCCAAAGTATAACATGTAGATGGAAATATTTGTTATAGTAAATGAATGAGATGTATTGTGCAACGAATTGCGAAAGATGTAAAAAACAGATTATCATGTTTTTTCCTTCTTGCTTTTATACCACCACCTTTTTACGATGCCGTTTCCAACTGATTCAGTTTTCTTTTCGATCAGCAATCCCAGGTGAAGCTACGGAAAGGAGTTGAAGCTAAACGAAAGATTAGTGGGGGCATGCTTGAATATAGCCATCGAAGATCCGGTCTAAAGAGCCCTCCAACTGTCATTGCCCAATTTCAGGTAAGCGAAATTCAATTACTGCAGAGGTAACCACTTTGGTGGACAAAGTCACTTCATTTTACCAGTAAATGAACCTTTTTGTATAATTTCTTGGTCTTGAACCGTAAAACTTTTCTGCTACCTCTTGGGAATTACCCGTAATGCCTTCCGAGGGAAAATCGTGTTACTAAATGTAAATCCTTACGCTGCTGCTTCGTACTACATGGGTGAAACTTTTTTTGGGGGGGGGGGGGGGGGCCGGGGAGTGCCTGAGTACAAGTTAGCATCATACTATATGTATGATGACTCTTTGGTTTCCTCGCTTCCTTTTTGGACTTTATCTGAAACCTGGGCTTTTTAAGATAAACGGGAAGCTGATCTAGTGACAGGAATTGAAAATAGGCTCATACCAAGATCGTCAGTAAGCCTCGTTCTGTAATCGCACGTCTATCGATGCCTCGTGACACATTGTTCCACCATGGTATAGTGGTTGAAAACCACGTCGTCATGAAAACATGATAGGTTCAAGACTGTGGCTAGTACCCCCGAAGATAGCGAACAGGATCACTGTAGTGGTAGCTTGTGATACATACACACAACAATCTTTAATAAGTTTTGACTACAAAATCGAATGCTGCCGGGAAAACCCCTTGGTTAGTTTTTTATGATCATAATCGTGGTCTACCACTTTCTTCTTGCAAGTCATGCGTTTCATGTTCTTCGTACTCGATTATAACAATCTTTCATCAAGCCATTTCTACGTTAAGATTTTGAAAACACAGCAACCACACCTGATAGCGGATAGTCAATGCTATACCAATTCCACTGAGGAACTAATCAATTCTTACTACTCAGTTCATTTGCGACTGAGACAATGAGAAGGAAAACATATGCGTCATAGATAGCTCAGACATACTTCATGTGACCCATTCAACCAGAGATATTTGTGAATATTGAAAAAGAATATAAAGAAGGGTCAAGCCATAATTGTCAATGTGAGGAGAGTTACGAGTGTTAATATAAGACCATGTGCAAATCTGAAGAGTCTTAAACTCGATATTTCATTATTGGCGCTTGATGTATGGTATATTAATAAAAAAATAAAAAATAAAAAAATAAATTGGTTTTATAGTGAAAATATTATTGTTAGATCATTAATTTAGTATTCGAGTCTTTTTCGGAAACGAATGCATGATGAGTTTCTGGTTTAATTTTTTTTCAGAGTTCACTTTCGGAACTGATGGAAACGCTAAGTACTTCACACCCGTACTTCGTAAGATGCATCAGATCTAATGCTGGAAAGGTATGGTACAGCTGTTCCTTAGATAATAAAAAGAATCAAATTGTTCTACCGCAGTCGAGGGTGACCCGAAGGCTTCCTTATCGTATGGTTTCTGCCCCAAGGCAGGGAGGGGGCGCCACTCCTCTTCCTTGTATTTCCACAATTTGACCCCAGTATGAACTTGCTCCCATTTGCCGACCCCGGAAGGATGACCCGCTGGGTTGGCGGCCAGTTTGATGGCTCAGTTTACAAATTGATGAACCAGGCGAGTCTTCAAATCACCCTGAGTGGGACATCAACATAGAACCTTCTACACTCAAAGCTGCAGACGGAACCACTGAGACATCGCGCCGATTGCCGATGAGGATACCATGAGGCAAGACATGAGCTTTCGATCATTTCAAAATCTTTGTCCAGTACACTATTCCTCTATGCAGAGGATAAGTGATGACGTCACAAGTCAATTGATTTGGAAATCGCCCTGAGTGGGATTTGAACCTAGAAGCCTCTGCACTCAAAGCTGCAGACGGAACCACTGAGCCATCCTTAGATAAGGTCTTGTAGATTTTAACCATTTGTCTTGAAGTGTGATTCAGCAGATCCAACTTCCTCATTCAGCGAGATTGACAGCTTCAATCAACAGTAACAGTAACCGAACGCATCCGAAGCGTGTATTTCATGCTGGCCCTCGTCATATAGACTGGAGTTTCTTATGCCGACACGGCCTCATGATGTTCACGTGGTCGTACCCTCTTCCAATTACCAGGGTGTAGTCGTAAAGTTACAGTCTTTGCAAGGACCCCCTCGCTGTACATTTTCACAGATTCCAATATAACTAAAGGGCAGTAGTTGTTAAATGCTCTATGAAACGTGTGGCTGCTGCATTCACGCGACTGTATTTTTGGAACATTAAATGGGACACACATTAATAATTGTTTTCACTTTGTCTACTGATGCCATCCTCCATAAGTCATCAAGAAACCTTGACCAGAGGGCTCATTCCCCGTTAAATCCTTGATTTCTTTTCAGAAAGTTTGTTGGTGGTACAAAACAATAAAACTGCACGAAATAGCGAAAACATTTTAGTACAGAAAAGCATTTTTTGGTCTAACACTCTCAGAGTACAACATCTTCAGAATTGGAATTGAGAAGAAATCAATAAAACTTATATAAAACTGTGTTTTAAAAGTAGGCAACCAGAAGTCGGACTGCTAGATTTGTGTTGTTTTGACCAATCAGTGTCTGTGGAACTGAATGGTTAATAGAAAAAGTCCAATGAAAAGGCAAATTCTTCTTATCTACAAAGCAGTGCGGTGTAATCTAGCTGAATAGATTAGCTACTACTACTTGATGTATGTTCATATTAGAATGACTCGACGTAAGGTACCGTACACCTAGAAAACATAAAACTGCTGATCGTAGAAACGTTCTTCCTACCGGGGATTGGATAATCGTAGCTCCCCTTACGCGTACAAGGTGCAGTATCTTGATGAGAGAATTAATGTGTTTTTGTTGTTACGTATTTCAGAGTTATGAAAGAGCGGTAATTTTAAGTCGTGGAAATCGTTATGTTGAACCCAATATTTGGTGAAGACAGGGTTTGTCAAGTTTGCATGACATGTTGTCCAGCGTTGTCGATACAGCACACTCACGACTATGTGAAAGTTTTGTTGTATTTCATTAGTCGATTTCAATCATGACGAGCACGACCAGGCATGCTGGAAGTTGTCGTAAATGTATCTTTTTCCTTTATTTCTGTTCATGAGCATTTGAGGCTTGACTACAGTTCTTGGATTCTGCGGTAAAAGAGGCGGCTGCTTCTGGCCCTGTAAGGTCACACCAGTGGCTTCACCCCAATTTTGGACTACTTTGATTAGAAAAAAAGTTTCAAACAGTTCTTGGCCAATATAGAAAACAATTACAATTGTAGCCGAAAGGGTGTTGCGGAGATGGTGCCGAGCAGATGTTGTCGAGAAGATGTTGTCATGATGTAGACCGCTTTGCATTCACATGCGCGCAAAATAATACGCCTTCTAACTTTTTCGGTTATTTTATACATGCGTAGCCTCTCATTCGTCACTCACTATTTAAGCACAGATATTACCAATTTTGTAGGAGCCGATGGAATTCGACGCAGAACTTGTCTTGCGGCAGCTCCGATACACTGGAATGTTGGATACGGTAAAGATACGACAGGCAGGGTACCCATGTCGCATCCCGATTAAGGTAAGATCTTCATGGTTGTACTACTGCCATGTTTTAGTATTATTCGCGACCTTGTTCTGTTGTAGGTTTTTGGATAGCACCAGGTAAACGTAGTTATGTTTTTGGCACTCGGCAGCCGCTGATTCGTTTACGCAAAATATTGCTCGATATTTGTAGCTAAGCCGTAAATGAAGTATACTCGATGGCATCTGCGATGATTTAGATTTGTCGATATTCAAGATCTTGACAGTAATGTCGTCTAGACCTTTGCTGATCACCTCGTAACTCGGTATCAAAAAAGGAAAGGCAGGGTAATCTATGGTGTATGTTAGCATCCTTGTATGTAAGAAATGGTATTATTCCTGTACTGCTTTGTTCTTTGGTAATTATGAGCGAGGAGAAGGGCAATGCCATGGCATTATGCCACAAAAAAAGCAGATGAGGAGAAGTATCTGTAATAATAAAATAACAAGGAGAAATTAGAAAAGCGGAGACTGTTGTAGTTTTGACGTCATGAATTTCGTTACAAGAGTTGAAACTTTAAAGTAGGGGGTGAAAATTTGCATTGACTGTTCCCCCCAGCCACGATTTTGTTCACGTTTTACGTGTGAACAAGAGTGATCAGAAAGGTTTCGCTCATATAGCTGTTATCAACAACAACATGTTACAATCCTCGAAATTCTTAAATATTCTTGGCAAAAGAACTCCATCGTTACTCAAGACGGTTGCCGTGACCAGTGTCTGGCCAAAACGTTTAGCATAATGAATCCGTTGCGCTATTTTGAAGCTGACCCTGCTCAGCTTTTGCAAGACATAACGTGAGGTAGAGACGTGTTAATCCCGCAGAAATACCTGAGATCCACGAAAAGGGCATCTTTTCAAGCGACAGTTTGCAATAAGGGCACTCGTAGACAATAGTGGAGAAAGCTCACAGAAAGATGATAGAATTTGCACGTCTTCTAACAGCTAGAAATCTCATGTCACATAACAGCAGCGCGGGTAGAAATGTACTGTTTCCATCATGGAAGCAACATCTCGTTAGATTCTTAGCTATGATATGTCTTTAAATGTCTCTCTCTCTCCAAGAAGTTTTTTACCTAATTTCCTATTGTGAAATTAACAGGCAAGACTAAACTATTCTAAGTGCCCCAGGACGCGGTTCCCTTGTCATTACTGAACTAAACTATTGTCTATGAGCTTGCTTAAATGGGGACCAAAATGGCGTTCAACGACTGACCTCGCTTGAGAAGGAAGTTGCTTGATCCAGTGTTTTTTAGAGATTGGTGATCGTACCCTTAACAATAGAATATTAGGAACGTAGATTAAGTATCACGTTAATGAAAATTGTTATTTTTGTTGAGATCCCATCGGCCTATTGGAGGAGATGCGCTTGATGCTAGACAGGGACATCGTTAAGTAATTCAGCTTTCCTGATAGACTGCCTTCAAAGTTTGCTTGGTGTCAGGCTATTCGATTGTTTGCGTGAATAAAGATCGATTGATAAAGTTGGCCTGTTTGGCTTTATTTCTATGATTATCTAAACCAATACTTTCCCTGTGATGACACCTTTAATAGAAGTATGACATTGGTTATTGACCCCGTGCGTTGTAATCGATGAAAATGAATCGGCAAACATCAGTTCTTTACTGCAAAGCGTAAGATCTGCATTTTGAAGTCTCTGTGACCCCACGCTTTGAAGATGGAGTTAAATTATCTGATGCATGAATGAGTTTGCAGAAAAGCTATTTTCTTCTAGATGATACCAATTACTTTGTTATTTACTAAGATTTTGATTAATTATGATGAAGATTGAAATGGAAATGCACGAGGCACTGTTTAAAGTTGGCGTCGACAGTGCTACTTTTAAATATGCAGAAAATGTGATTGTTCAGACCAAGCACAATCGATTGGGTAGGAAGAAAATGGATTCTTGAGCTGCTCTCTTCTTATCGATGGAACTCTTGGAATTTTGCATACTGACGAGCAAGGACACACGTTTTGATGTTAACATGACTTAGGGTTGAGCTTCTGCTGCAACGAGATATGTTTTACGTTTAAATAGGCCTAAACCAGACTTGAATAGAGGACTGCCGGCGGGTTTTTTAATGTTTATTTTTGAGAGACGACTATAACCGAAGCCCAGTAGTGAAATGATAACACATCGACTTGGCAATCAATGCGTGTGTGTCTTTTATAGCACTGTAATGTCATGGTTACAAGTTGGAATTGTTAATAATCTAGATCTTGAATAGTGGATTTTGGAGAATGTAGGCTTCATTGCATTTCATCAGAGCTTACTTTGCCCAAGGATTAAGTACGAAGAGCCTTACTGAGTTTCTCTTAATTATGATTTATCTTCTTCATCCTGTTCTATAGCGAAAAGTAGGTCTACCTGTTGAAGGATTTATCCCCTATTTAAAGTATATTATTTGTTTGTCAAAAATTAATTTCCTTAGTTTAAATATACAACCAGAACCTGCCAGTGTTATGGATGCACATCAGAAGTCCAGACTTTTGAAGACTTTGACGCCAGCATGTATGTTCCCGAAAAGTAACGAACGAGAAAAATGCGCCGGCATCACATGATAAGATTGGCTACTCCTTTTTAAAACCTCTGGATCCTCCCAGTGTTTGATTTTCACAGCTGGAAATCCTGGAAACTTTTCCAGATGGTCGCCCCTTGCTGCCACTACCTTTCAAATACCCATAGTAACCCAGTCCTTACTCAACTCGATAGAAACGAATGAATAACAGCCAGAAATAAAGGCCAATTTCACTCTATACTGTTGAATCTTTTTACCTATTTTAAGCATAACTATTTTTACCTACGGTCTTATTATTATCTATATTTTATTTTTATCTTCTCATACCTTACAATCCATCTAAGCACGCTATACAGTTATGCATATGTCTGAATGATTTAATTTCCACTTCTATGCAAATCGACAATATTCTTAATGCATTGGGTGCTAGTGCATCATTGCCCCCCCCCCCCCCCCATTCTTCGTCTTCGTCTTCGTCATGCAGTCTGCAAGTGGGCATCATATACCAAAACACTCCATGTAAGGATTGTAAGTATGAGAAGGGGATTAAAAGAATGATCTTCAATTTTGCAGCACTTGAATCCTTCAATGAAATTGGGCGTTTCATGAAGTTCTTAAACTGTTTTCATGGTCACAATCACTGATTTGAAAAAAAGACTGGGTCAAGCTTTCAATTGTTTCCAACTACGAAAAAGTGTAGTCACGAGTACTTGCTCCCATTATTTATAATAGCGCGGGAAAGTCCTCCATGTTACGTAGTAGTAGACAGTAAGGCAGTAGTGGCATAGTGGTAGAGTGTCAGACCTGAAGATCTGCCAACCCTGAGCTTTGCAGCCACGATCCCGGAGGCACTGTTCTCTGTAATCTGCTCTCGTGAAGTGGGAAACTGTGTTTCAAGAATTAGGACAGAGAGGGGACTGCAAGCATTAATAGCGTTGAATAGCAAGAATGTGTAGCATGAATACTAAAATAGCATGAACAGATTGTCATCAGAAGGGTTAAAGTAACCCTGTTCCTAGTAGTGGCTTCGGCCTTGAACAGGGTGAAATAATTTACAAAAACAACAACAAACCAAAAACCAAAAAACATTGTTTATAAGCTTTGTGTGATATGGACTGAAATGGCGTCCCGCGATTGACCTCTCTTTGAGACGGAACATGCTCGATCCAGTCTTTTATAGAGATCAGTGGTCACAATGCGGTTGCTTAAAGAGGATATCTTACGCGACACTGTTTTCGCCGAAGACGTCATTAAAAGAGGCTAAACGAGTATCAGTCTGTCTTATCCTGGGGTTAAAATGACAGGTGCAGGAGTGAAATCATGAAATTATTATGTTCACGTTGAATAGCCCAAGACTTGCGTGTTACAACGACATTGATGTTTGTTTTATCTATAAGGTTTCAAACAGCTTTCAGCACGAGGGAATCCATAGCCTGGGGTTGTGCATGATTGGAAATTATGGTTAAAAACGTAGCAAATAGGCGCCGTGGTGCTAAAATTCTATAGCTCACTGCTGCACAGGCTGTTGAATGTGTATTTTAAACAAGAACAAATGAAATTCTTTACCCCATTTCCATTCAAGAAAACAGTCTCGCATACGAAATTGGTGCGCTTAGAGGTACTGTTAGTGAGGGTGAACTGTTCAAGGCTAATTCTTTTGTGAACTCCTCGGCTCCACGTCTGTAATTTTACAGTTGTGGTGTACGTGGCCCATTTTGATGTATGGGACGAAGGTAGCTTCACACCTTGAAGTGGCAGCATTGGCCATATGCGGAATGAAGCTAAAAGTAGCGAAGAGTGATTGGGTTCCTCGCAATTATTCTGTTATTTTGGATAAGTATAGCATATAGTATGGTATGATATCTTATGGTATGGTATGGTATGGTATGTTATGGTATGATATCCTATAGTATGATATGGTATGATATGCTATAGTATGATATGTTATGGTATGGTATGTTATGGTATGATATGCTATAGTATGATATGTTAAGGTATGATATGCTATAGTATGATATGTTATGGTATGGTATGGTATAGTATGGTATGATACGCTCTAGTATAATATAATGTAGTATGATATAGTGAAAGTATGATAAAGGGTAAGATAGTATAGTATGGTGCAGCATAGGTTGGAATATTATAATGTAGGATAATAGAGTAGAATTCATTAGAGTAGAAAATGATGAAACACTATAAGAGTATTGGGAAACAGTGGCGCCATCAGGTGGTAAATTTGCTACCTTGCTTTCTATAATAACTAAGCTCTTTATAACAGCAAAAATAGAGAACGTGCGTGAAGAATCAAAAGTTCGTATCTAGAAATATATATCGTGGCATGTTAAAGCACTTGTGTTTCCTTAACAGAAACGGGAAAACTTTCTTTTCTTGGCATAAGTAGTAATTGGATTTGATATTGTGTAAATCTAGTTAAAGAGTTATGAATCGAAAGTTTCTTTCTTGCGTGTGTTACTTTAATTGTATCTTCTTACAACGTTTCTAAAGAGCTAAAATTTATGGAGCTCATAGGCAGGGACGGTTTTACAACATATGGGGCTCTGGGCACTTTTCTACTGCGGGGCCCTACTAATGAAAAGTATTATTGACGGTATCTCGTCGCCCCATACTGCAGTTTCTTTTTGTTGTGGTTTTGACTTATTGATAAATTGGGCTCTGGTTATATTTGTGTGGTTAGCTGTGATTCCTCGTCCTTGCGCATATTACTGAAAAAGCTTTTTGAAAGAGAAGAAATCGACGTAAAAAGTTTTTTTGAAGTGAAAGCGTGGGGCCCTTCTTGAGCGTGGGGCCCCGGGCTACCACGCAGTCCGCCATTCCCTAAAACCGCCACTGCTCACCGGCGATATTATAGCATTTGATCTTCACTTCTTTTTTTCAATCGTTAATTTGGTAAATGTTTCTTCCATTATCATAGGTTTGTGTTACGTAAGACCAATTTAAATGGAATACTTTTCGATGTGATCGGGTGGGTGCGAGACCTTGTGTACAACGTATGGAGGCCACAGCAGTTTGAAATAGGCTGAGAGCTCGTTATTTACACCGTTATGAAAATGTTATGTGCTAATTAAATGCAAAAGTTTGTGATTTCTCGCGTAATAGACAAAGATAGAGCAAGCATGTTATAGGTCTACTTGACACGTGAGGTGGCGCAATGATATTTGCCTCTCTGGTTATCAGGAGGTATCATGAGAGATTGCATTGATGTGTTTATTGTAAAACGGCAATTGATTTTCAAACTGGATTTAAGCTGCTAGGTTTCTTACGAGTCTTAATGACTACTCGCAATGGAAATATCAAAGTAATCGAATTTTGACAACGTTTTATTTCAAATCTATCCAAAATTGGTATTTTCATAACCCAGCAGAAATACCGTAGTTATTTTTTAATTTTCTATGTTGAAGCAAAGATAGGTAAATACATAATACTCACAGTGAATTCAAAAACATTGAGAAAGAAGAAAAAAGAAGGTGACCCGAACTCTAATCGATTTGTAATGCACGTCCGTTATTGCTGGCTCATCGAGCCAATCTATTGCCCCTTTTGGGGGACCCACGGCTTCGTAGTGACGATGATTTCATTTCACCGATATTGGCTGC